>CAUYRH010016451.1:0-39777 GCA_963574655.1 Perodicticus potto | reverse complement strand
CCTCCCACCCCGCCCCCACCCTCCCCTCCCCTCCCCTCCCCTCCCCTTCCTGCCTTCCTTCCTTCCTTCCTTCCTTCCTTCCTTCCTTCCGTCCTTCCTTCCTTCCTTCCTTCCTTTTTTCTTTCGTCTCATTCTGTCCTGGCTAGAGTGTCGTGAAGTCATGCTATTTCATAGCAACCTTAAACTCCTGGGCTCAAGCAATCCTCCTGCTTCAGCCTCCTGAGGAGGGGGGAATACAGGCACCTGCCACTGCCACAATGCCCAGCTGGAGAGTACCCTATTTCTAGTCTTTCTAAACTAAGAGATTTATGCCTTTCCAAAAAAACAAAAATAAAAGTAAAGCAAAAATTCTGAGTGTCCTCGTTATCATAGTGATTAAAAAAAAAGAATTGTGATAGATGTGTTACTTAGTACAATGTAAGCATTTCACATTGTATATCAAATCAGTACATTGAACCCCATAAATGCATCAATGTACACAATTATGATTTAATAAAAACAAAAAATAAAATAATCATAATCATTTCAGACACATGGATCATTGGTTCTTGAAAAAGTGCAAATATGTAGAAAGACGAGCCTTCCTCATAACATGGTAGGGCATCTCCTAATTTAATTTTTCAAGACTATGTACACACTTAGTTCATGTTTCCATTAGGTGGCGCTGTGCAAATAGTGATTAGGCGAATTCTTCCTTTCACAGCCGAGGTAAACATTTTTTCTAATTGCAATATTATTTCATTAGTTAAAAAAACATGTTAAGATATTTTAGTCATTATGTAACTCTGCATGCCAGAGAAATAGATGGTAGTCTTAATTATTAGTCTCAGGAGCCAAAATTCAAGAGTCCCAGAAACACTGAGGGGCAGGCTGTGCAGTCAGCGCTGCACCCAGAGTCGGAGGCAGTTCAGATTCTGCTCTGCAGGAGACATTAAAGAACATCAAGAAGGATCATTCCTTGTCTTGCTGGAGAGGTGGCAGGGCTTCTGCAACGTCCTGCAGGAAAAGGAAAGGTTTATTGTCTCTCAGACAGGTGCTGGCAGAGACCACTGGTCACCCCAATGCAGCTCTGGTCAAGTGGCTGGCACCTGTGCAGGACTCTTGGACAGCCGCCGTGGGTCAGTCAGACTGCAGCTCAGGGGACATGGGCCTCAGTGTCTGAAGAAAGGTACTCACAGCTACTGTGATCACACCGTGGGCATGCAGGGGGTAGGGTCTCCGCTTGGACAAACCCAGAGGAGCCTGGCTGGTCTCCTGCGCAGCCCTGCAGGGCTGGGGTGAGCCCTGCTTCCTTTGGGGGTGTTAGTTAGAGAACAACAAAACATCAGGTCAAAGAGATCTCAGGGTCGTCAGAAACACACAGGAGAGCACAAGATAATTGATGACACTGATCGCATGTCTCAAAAGGACGATAGGGTATCTGCTCATGGTGATTGAGTACACTGACATCATCTCTCAAAAGGATAATGCAGTTTCTGATTTGGCTTGTGATGCTGTGGAATTAACATGATTAATACAGTCCATTATGTGTGATTTTAGATGTAGGGAAAAATGTTATTAGGCTTAAAGATGTAAATTTATAAAAATAGCCAAATTAGACATAGAGATTTGCCTTCTGGGTCATTCTGAATACTAGCTTAAAAAAATATTCAAATGGCTGACATGTATTTTTAATACTGCTTCCCATTTTGTTTGCATACGAAATGATTTTGATTAGATATCTCTTTGGCACTGATTTAAATAATCTATTCATTGCTTAAATATATGTTTCATATTAAAATACCTTATAATGGTGATTAGGTTTGGAAATACATAAAAAATACAGTTTGTCTAGAACAGATAGAAATAGTAATAATCTCACATTCTTCCTATGAAATGACTAATTTAAAACTCACGTGTGGTGGTTCTTCCACCTGAGTGAGCTTGGGGGTCCCCGGTGTCTCTGGACCATGAAACCACAAGGCTGAGAGGGCTGGACAGGCCGTCCAGGGACGTCCTGAGCTGGGTCTTGGCAGATGGCGCCATCATGACACGCTCAGCCCTCAGGAGCCCAGGAGGCAGGTTAGGACTGGGTTAGACCAAAAGCCCCATTTGGATCCAGATTCATTTTGGAAAATCTGCCAGGTGTGCAGAATGGGTTCAGGAGAACAGTGCCATACACACCTCGGGGACGGGATGGTGCCCTCACTGTAAACTCTGCCTCATCCTGCTGTGACGGACAGGCCACGGGATTTCACAGAAATAAAAACTGCAAGCGGCTCTAATAACCGCTTGCATTTCCAGCGTCCCGTCTTACCCATTCTCTACGTATTTTTCAAGATGGGGCACCATACACGTGGCCTGGGGGCTTCAGGACTGCCCGGCCTGGTTTGTGCTGCAGCAGAGAGCCCCCAGCTGCGGAGCACCTGGCCGAGCCGACCTTGAATCACAACCTACATTTTCACAGACTCTCCTGGCCGCCCTCACATGTTGTGGGGCCAGGTTCTGGAGTTTGTTATTGCAACTCATCCGCCCTTCATGTCAAAGGAAGGGTAAATGCCGTCGCAAAATTGCGGTTTCCTCCGCTCCTCTCTCGCTGAGGACCAAGACGACTGTGGAGGACTGAGGGCCGAGGGGGCAGGGATCAGGTGTGTCCTCATAGCTGATTGGTCCAGGGGGCAGGGATAAGGTGTGTCCTCATAGCTGATTGGTCCAGAGGGCAGGGATAAGGTGTCCTCACAGCTGATTGGTCCAGGGAGGCAGGGATAAGGTGTGTTCCTCACAGCTGATTGGTCCAGAGGGCAGGGATAAGGGTGTTCTTACAGCTGATTGGTCCAGGGGGCAGGGATAAGGTGTGTTGCTCACAGCTGATTGGGCCAGGGGGCAGGGATAAGGTGTCCTTACAGCTGATTGGTCCAGGGGGCAGGGATAAGGTGTCCTCACAGCTGATTGGTCCGGGGGCAGGGATAAGGTGTGTTCCTCACAGCTGTTTGGTCCAGAGAGCAGGGATAAGGGTGTCCTCACAGCTGATTGGTCCAGAGGGCAGGGATAAGGGTGTCCTCATAGCTGCTTGGTCCAGGGGGGCAGGGACAAGGTGTGTTCCTCACAGCTGATTGGTTCAGGGGGCAGGGATAAGGTGTGTCCCTCACAGCTGATTGGTCCAGGGACAGAGCCCTCTGTGCTTAGTCACGCTCGAGTCAGCCAGTTGCCCGCCCTCCTGCTCCTTTGACTCCTTGTACTTAGAGGCTCCCAACTAGCCCATGGGCAGATGAGATGGGGGTAGGAGAGCTGTGTTCAGATCCGTTTGTTTTAATAGTGTTTCCTTGGAAGCTTTTGAAAACCGCTTGCCGAGGGGAATGCTGAGAATACTGGGTACGTTAGTGGGTGGCCACGCGGCGACTGCCCTGAGTCTGGTCCCATTAGCACTGCAGGTGCAGGAGGAGCCGAGTGGCTCCAGGGTGGGAAGCGACCTGAACGTCCCTGCCAGTGGCTGAAATTGTTAACTGTTTCCTTTTTCATTTGTCTCTTATCAAACCAATCAGACAATGTTGTGTGCTTTCGTGGAATTCACTCTGGCCTGGAGACTCAGAACGTGCCTGTGCGCTCAGAGGGTAACATTTTTAAGTCTTGAAAGCCTCTTTAGTGCAGGAATTTAATTAAGGCTCTGCCGCCGGTTCCCCAGTAGCTCTCTCTCCCTCCCCACCCACTCCTGTGCCCTCCCTGCCTAGGGAAGTAACTCCTGGAGGACAGGGGACGCCGTGCACGCATCTTCAGTGGGGCGGGCAGTGGGGTGCAGGCAAGAGCTGTCCCCCCCCACGTCCTCACAGCGCAGTTCTCAGCTCCCCCAACCATCCGTCCTACACCCTGGGCTTGGCGGCCTCCCTGTCTCGCGCCTCTTTGTGCCTTTCTTGATTCTGCACTTTCATCTCTGCACCTGTCCCCTGCCCTACCCTTACGTGTGGCCTCAACAAAGAGCCATGAGTTGGTATTTCTGGAAACACGACCAGTAAGTATGTCCCCAGATAGGCCCTTCCCGGCGGGTTAGGATGATCATGACGGAGTGAGGATGAGGTTCAGCGCTCGGAAACCAACTCTGTTTGGAAGGAGCACCGCCCAGGTGGTGGGGGTGGAGCCCACCCGCAGGCTAAGCCTCTAGCGCCTCTCCAATTTTCAACACAGGGAAAAACCAAAAACCAAACATGAAAACCAGCTTTCTCCAGGTGGATAACAGAAAGGATGCCCCAAATTTATTTAAGGTAATAATCTACTATCTGCCATTGAAAAAAAAATGGGTCCAAGAAAATGCATCCACTGGGTATACAGCACCTCTAAATCAGGACATTTTTCTCTTGTCTTGTCACTCACGTATTTTCAGATGTTCTGTTATTGTCTAAACTTCTAACAACTTGTACTCTGTCTCCAGCAATATTGAAAACACTGTTCTGTGTGCAAAGTCATATATCTTTAGCACAAAGAAAATAATCTTTTGCGATGCCTTTCTGGATATCAAAAAAGCCTATTATTTTGTCCATTTGATGCCATTATCAGCAACACAAAGCAGAAGCAACTTTCTAAACAAAGCTCAGCTCCTTCAGCACTGTATTATTCCACATTTTGGAATAATACACACTGCTTTTGTGTAAGCTGCATTATGTCTTGTAGAAAATTCATCCTCTGGCCCTCTGTTTGCAGAGTGATGGAGAGTATCTCAGTTCCTGTGGTAATCACAGTGATTATAAGCTACTTGCAGCTTCAGGACTCCTCAGCTCCTTATAGTCACCAATTAGCTAATTCAAGCAACACCCCCATGAGGTGAGAGGACCCCTGACTCCTTTGGGCTGTGTTGTAATGCTCACCCATTGTGTACGGGCCTCTGACTCTGCCATGAGGACTGAGTCGATGGTTGGATTAAATGTTGGTATGATTTTCACTCATCGCAGTGTATACTGCAGTGGGTACATCTTTCTAACTTTAATGTAATGAAATCTAAATTTCTAACTGATTTTCATACATTTCTGTGCCTTCATAATCAAACAGGGAGACCTTTTTCCTCCTACATCCATGTAGTTTGTGTGACACATTTCACATCATGAACACGTATTCCACAAACATTTCCCACTTGGCTACTGTGCACAAGGCTTGGTTGGGATTTGTGAATACACATTTGTGAGAAGCCCAGCCCTGTCCTCCAGGAAGCCGCAGTTCACTGATGAGGGACGGACAGGTAGAACAGTGGTTATTACACAAACTAAAATTTACTTGCACCAGTTAAGTAAGGAATACGGTGGGAACAGAGTTGTCATTAGCAGATCTTCACATTTTCAGGACCCGAAACTAAGAGCATTTATTGAATTCTAGAATGTCACATAACGCAGAGGCATTGTGAGTTGGAGAAGCAATGGGGTATAAATGGCATTTTCATTAAACTAGGAGACTTTTAACTTTCTTTCCAACCCTAATAATTGTTGTTCTTTAATGTTGTTCTTCAACGATCCTTTTTTTGCTTTCTGGAAAATAACTACATGTCAGAGTGAAGTGAATCAACAAAAATTCTTCTTTTTTGCGTCTACTGCATGAACCGGGCCAAGTGCAGACACATTCTTAAAGGTGCCCAGGGTCTTTGAACTTCATCAGTGGCAGTTCCCGTCAGCTGGCCATTCTGAGGATTGAATTGGGAAGACATTTAACTGAGACATGGAGTGTTAGGTCTAAAAATGCACTTTGGGTTGATTTAGTCTAGCTATGGAATAAGAGGATGACTCAAAGTGCTCAAGGAATTGACAGCTCATTCAAGTCACCTCGAAGCTGGGACAGGAAAAGACTGGAGCCCACATCTCTGGCTCTGGTACCCTCCTGCCCCTGAATTCTTGGAACTTCAGCCCTGAGTTTTGTGTGTACAGCATGGCTGAGGGGAAGAAGCTGGAGATTCACCTTAGTTTGAACTCTGGCTCCTCCAGCTGTACAAGGAAGTTGAAAAAAGTTTCTAGTGGCGATGTTTTAGCCGATTTTCAAGAGCTGAGTTTGATGCAACCATCAGCAGAGTGTTAGCAGCGCCTGCAAAGGCTCATGAAAGTGCTTCTGTACGCTAGTTCCTAAACTTGAGGGGAAAAGGGGAGGTGAGGCGTGGAAGGGCCTAATGCTAGTTAGTATTCATGGGGAGAACTGGTCAGCTTCTGGGGAGGTGGGAGGCATATAGACTGGCTGGTTTCCTGCCCCTGAGGAAGATCCTCTTGAGGGTCCCCCAGGGACCACTTTAGTCTTGACAGTGAGGGGTTGTCTCAGATTCATATCTATAGATGTAGTCAGCTCTGGCTAAGCTCTGAGGTCAGCAGGAGGGAAAATGTCTGGAGGGGGCAGTCCAGCATCAGCAGAGGAACAAGGATGCCTACTGGCCACCCCAAACTCAGGTGCTGCACTACAAAACATGCCCCCACAGGACTCCTGCAGAGGCAAGAAGGCCTCAGGCTTCTTACCATCCCTGAGGTGAGTGTTCACTGGCAGTTGTGGAAGACACCCTGGGGGATCAAGGGAGAATTCTGAGGCGGCATTTGTTGTGGTTTGAACACGTGTCTCTCTAAACTTCATGACTGAATGCTACTTATGAAGGTGATGGTGTTGGGAGAGTCATCCCCTCGGCAGTGACAGGTGATTGATGGGGGCTCAGTCCTTGTGAATGGGATCAGCATCCTTATAACAGATGCTTTGGGGGATTTCTGGCCTTGTTCCCGCCTCTGCTTCCATAGCAACAGGTGCCAACGAGCAAGAACAGAACAGCCCTCACCTGGGGCTGAGTCTGCGGAACCTGGGCTGTCCACTTCCCAGCCTCCATAACTATAGGAAGCTAATCTCTGTTCTTGGTAAATTACCCAGTCTAAGGTATTTTGGTACAGCAGGAGAAGACTAAGACAGTGTTCTAAAGCTATTTGCTAGGTGGGTCAACAGTATTTTCAAGGCCGATTTAGTTATATTATAATATTGTTGTTATTCAGGATTCATAAAATCTTAAATTTATCAGGAACATATTCCACATTTGTATTTATGTATCCATTAAGGTAATCTGTTCATAATATAAAAAGAAGTAGGCCACTTCTAAAATGCTTTTTCAGAACACGAAGTGTGAAATTTCTCATAGCAAATTTATAAATAAATAATACAGTTTATTATTGATTTTGGATCATGAAGTGGAGAGTTAATTCAATGTAACAAAGAAATATTGGACAAATCTAATCCCTGAGTCTGTCGTTTCCAGTCAGATTTTATGGATTTTTATTACAGTACTTCTGGATTAATTAGTACTTTTTTTAGAAGACAGATCATTTATGTCCAAAATAATCTATTTCCTTTTCTTTCAAGAAATTGATAGCCAACAAAAAATGACTGAAACCTGCTGAGATTATTACACCAATGTGAATTCATCACTTTCACACACCACAGATCCATTTTCCATGTCTAGTGGAGCAAAATGTCTCTTAGCTTTTTAAAAATGAAAACTGCCATTGGTTTGTTTGAAATTTTGACAGATCAGTGCTTTGGGACTTTAAATGCAGAAATTTTTAGGGTCATAAATAGATTAATTTTGGAAAAATAATTAAACCCTTGACAATGCACTTTGTTTTGGAGAGAAAAAATTAATCCTATATACCATGCTCCCAAAAAGTTATCAATTTAGCATTTTCAGAGACCATTAAAGGAACTATAAAGAGTTTCTTTAATATTTTCATCTCAGATATGATAGAGTTATTGATCAAAAATGTAGTCAGAAAATTATACTGAGATGCAACTAATTTCTTTTCTCTTTCGAAAGTAATAGGAAACCATTCACATAATTTATATACCAGATAGAAACTAGTGAAAAGAAGTCAGTAATTGGACCTCTCTGAGAAGATATTTAAAGGTAATTAGGCCATGAGCCTTGTTGAAACAATTCCCACTACGTGTTTTGTTATAAATTCTACTCACTTTTGTGTCTGTTTACCTTTATCTGGAAAGTTGCTGTCAGTTGTGATGAAAACAAGATGAAGTACTACATAAATAATTTTGAGACCATGATATAATTAGATCATATTCAGTATAGTCCCTATAACTCATATACTCAATATAGTCCATGTTTAAGGAACTCCAAGGTGCATATTGAAAAATCGCCTGTGCTGTCTGGGTAACAGCTTGGTACTGCTGTCCCTGCAAAGGGAAAGAAAATGTTTTGTTGAAATCAATCTCGTTCTGCTTATTGGAGTGGAGAGGGGCCCTTGCTAAGTTAGTAGCTTTGTGTGTATATCATGTGATGTATTGAATTGCTTTGGTATAGAGGAAAATATCTGGAAATACAGCAGCAATTGAAGTCAATAATTGTATAATCCACTGTATAATCCATCTCCCACAAAGATGCCTTGGTCCTCTTCACAGACCAATCACATGTGTCAAGTGGGCGTGTAATAGGATTCACGGTCTCTGCCTGCAGAAGGTCTTTGAAGGTGGCACTAATCTCTGCAGTTCGCTGGGCCACGTCGTGTTGGTTTTGGTTTACAATTTTGGTAGGGAAAGGGAGTTTCAGGAACTTGCCCTGGACCTCCTCAACTTAGCAGCCCAGTATCAAGTAGCTGGTGTGTCCTTCTGCTATCTGCCACTGTGTCCGTTAGAGACAGGCTCAGGACATGAAAGACACCTTAAGATGGGGCGAGGGTGTGCTGAGCTCCCAGGGACAGGGTTCTAGGCTGAAGTCCCTTGGAGTCCTGGGGTAGCTAAGAAGGCACCCCAGCCCACAGGCCTCTGCTTTATTCAGTGTCAGTGCCAGCAAATCCCAGAATATCAGGGCATGTTCCTTCCTCTGGGAAAATTTGCTGGACGAAGGTCTGGAGTTCTCTTTTAAAAGGCCAGGAGGATGGTGCCCCCCTCAAGCATGATGCCTTCTCTGGCATGAAGAAAGGGTGCAGTACTCAGACGGGAGGTTCCTGAAGGTGGGTACATCTCCCAGATGGCTCAGATGATGCACTTTCCAGCCCCGGAGTTTACCTGAGATTGTTTCCTGGCTGCGACAGAATGGGGGTTTCCATTTCACATCTCACCGCAGAAACACCAATTTTGGCAACACCAACAGCAATACTTCTGTGGGAGTTCTGGGGTGTCACAGAGGCGAAGACTCTGAGAGGCCACAGAGAAGAGGAGGAGGAGCAGCTGCCCTCTCCTGCATCGGCAGCCCCCCGAGTCAGCTCGGCTCTGCACCCTGAGAGGCCCCATGGCCACGATTCCTCCCATGGGGCCAGGCTGAGTGAGTTGAGTGCTGGAGTCCCAGGCCTCCAAGACATTGTTCCTTAGGGCCATGTCCGTCTTGTATACCTGGAGCACTGGCAGCGTCCTCATGGCTGAAGTTGTGGGGCAGCTGGGGGCAGAGGGAAGAGCAGGAACACAGGTGGCCTGTGTGCGTCCTCAGCTCGACCACAGATCCTGCTCACCAGATCATGGACTTCACTGCAAGGACAGCCCACTGACCCTGTGGGATCACTCCCTGTAAGTCCACCCCCAACTCTGGGACCCCCTGTTCCCAGCAGGCGATGCTTCCACTGTCCCTGTGCTAGGCTGTGGGGGTCACTTTACACAAGCCCGTGGATCCCCAGCAGGTGCGACTGCTGGTGGCCTGTGTGACTTTGCTGTTCACAAAGGATGTGGAATTTCATCAGATGCTTTTCTGCAGGTGCAGAGAGGCTCAGGAAATTGTGTCCTTCACCATGCAAAGATCACCTTGCCTGCCTCCCTCTAGCACTGTGGGCCAGTCAGGTCTGTCTACACATGATGCAGGGGGCCTCCTTCCTCCGTTCCTTGGGACTGTGCAGCTGTGTTCCCACTAGAAGAGGCAGTTCCCTCCCCGCTTCACTGGCTGACTTGGGAGAGAAAGGCCTTTTCTGCTCAGCCAACACAGATGCTGGGGCCTCTCAGACCCGACACTTCTTCCAATTAGAGGAGAAGGTGGCTAACCCTGGACACTTCAGAGAACTGCTGAAAACAAACAGTGCCAGGCCTGGCGTGGCAGGTCCTAGAGAAGGCATCCGAGCCTCACACTGCTCCGAGAGGGACAGAGACGGGAGTGTCGGGTCTGAGAGGCCCCAGCATCTGTGTTGGCTGAGCAGAAAAGGCCTTTCTCTCCCCAAGTCAGCCAGTGAAGAGGAGAGGGAACTGCTTCTTCTAGTGGGAACACAGCTGCACAGTCCCAGGGAACAGGAGGAAGGAGGCCCCCTGCATCATGTGTGGACAGACCTGACTGGCCCACAGTGCTGGAGGGAGGCGGGCAAGGTGATCTTTGCACGGCGGAGGACACAGTTCCCTGAGCCCCTCAGCACCTGCAGAAAAGCATCTGATGAAATTCCACATCCTTTCATGATAAAAACTCTCAATGTCTTAGGTATAGATGGAACATGTCTCAACATAATAAAGACCATATATGATAACCCTGCAGGTAATGTCCTTCCCGATGATAAAAGGGGGAAACTTTTCCTCTAAGCTCAGAACAAGACAAGAGTGTTCACTGCCACAGGGTCCAGCCCACATCACTCTGACCTCACAGTCCGCAGTCCACAGCACTCTCTGGACAGCTCCCAGAGCTATGCTGAAAATTACACAATGACTTTCTAGAAGGAAATGGGAATATCTTTATTCCTAGCTTGGTACGAACAAGGATTTCTTAAACAAGAAATAAAAATTGCTAATTATGAGCACAATAAAATTTTCCTATATTAACTTGAGAATTTTTGTTCATCAAAGAACACCACTTTTTAAGTAGGATATTTTGTAATTTTTGCTGTTATTTTATCTTCCCTTGGAACTTCAAAAGGTACAAAGGATGACAAAAAGTAGGAGGTGATGTATTACATTATGTGCATCGATCTTGTCAAGGTCTAGTGTCCAAAATGTTTAAATAGTATATGCTATTATAATTAAATAAAAAAGATGCCAAAAACCATTTACAAATATAAAGATTCTTCACAGGCCCTTCACAAAGTGAGAATTTAAATGACCGATGAAGATTTGAATACATGCTCAGAAAAGTGAAATTAAAACCACATTGGGAAACATTTACCAACCTACTAGAAAGCATAATGGAAAGAGAGAGAGAGAGACAGAGAGAGAGATAGAGAGAGAGAGAGAGGGAGAGAGAGAGAGAACACACATACACATATGTAAGAGAGATAATTCTAAGTTTCGGTGTGGCTGACTCTCATCCATTGTTGATAAGTGTAAATTAGGGTAATTTCTTTGGCATAATTTTTGGCATTGTATTCTAAATTTGAACATATGCATCCCGAGGGCCAAGTAATGTCAGTTTTAGGTGTATATGCAACAGAAGCACATTGTGATTCCTTCACCCAGTGAGGAAGTACTGTGTTCGCAGTGACGAAAGCAAATAAACTATTGCTACATGCAATCATGGACAACTCTTACAAAAACAAGGTTGAGTGAAAGAAAGTAGACCCTAAAGAGTATGTGCTATATTATGACATGGGTGTAAACTTCAAAGGCAGGAAAAGAAACCTGTCTGTGGGGTAGGCTGGAGGATGAGGTTCTGGGCGTGCTGGCCAGTTTCCAGGTTGTGATTGTCTTGTGATCTTACACAGGGGGTCCAGCTGATAAAAATCTACTGAGCTACAGACTGTGACTCGTGTGCTTCTCTGTGAGCGCCATGGAAGATGAAATGAGCACCTGGCCCCACCTCACCCCTACCCCCTGCCCCCCGCCGCATGTCCCGGGCTGTGCCAGCGCCACCTCCCGGGGGCATTCCTGACTCGGCCTCCTGGCCAGTCTCCTGAATCGGTGCTCGCATCCCCTTCATCTGCTTACAGTTTTATACAGTCACGGTTAAACCTCAGCACTGAGGCTCAGTGTTCCCTGGCGTCCGCGTGGCTTTGGGGGAGGAGGTGTCTGCCCCATGCTGACCTCTGCCCTTCCTGGCCTGCCCACCCCACTCCAGGCCCAGCTCTCCTATGCAGCCCACGTCCCTAAAGCGTCCTCTCCCTGGGTGCCCTGTGACTCCAGACCACCACGTGGCTTTCTCATGTCTATGGTCAGACTTCTGATTGGAGGCCCCCAGGTCCTCTTATGGAGCAGTAGCCCCAGTCTCACCAGGACTGTCAACCCTCCCTGAGGATTAATTTTCCTCCTTCCTGTACCTCATCCACCGGCATATCTGACAGTTTATGGTATGTGCTGCTGGCTTCTCAAGCCATCGATTAAATTCCATGAGGGATCCGTTTCTCCCTGCACCCGGGTCTCCACCTTCCACCTCAGAGGCGTTCAGTAAATTTGTGTTGAAAATGAATGAGCATGGGGTGGAGGAATGAATCCATGAAGACACATGTGCTTCTGTTCAAAGCTTCTGCAGCTATGAGGCAACAGAAGGATTCACACTTAAGAGCTCCCTTATAATTTCTACCCCCAGGTCTCCCACCTTCGAAGCCACTTTCTCCCTCTCCTGCTTCCCACCAGCTTCTCTGCATCAGCTCTGCAGATACATCCTCACAAAGAGAATGGCATTTCAGCACTTAAGTGGCCCAATTATGTGTTTCTCTTAAAATTTTAAACAAAACACTCAATATCAAATGGAAAAAATAATTAAGCATGGCTTTCTGTTCTAGTTTTGTAATGGGAGAAATCTAAAATGATTCTTAGGACACTTGGTAAATGCAAACTGTAACCTGTTTTCCAAAATTAGATAATTGCGTACAGAACGCCAAGAAATCTTTTCTGAGGCTTCACAGAGCAAATCCCTTTTTAGCCCCAACTTGGAAAACTTTGGTGAATTTTCCTCCATTAGTTATCTCAGGGGGAAAATTTACACCATTTAACCTTAGGAAATGAATAAATCAATGAAGATTTAGTCGGTTAATTGCCTAACAGTTTCTAAGAAATGGAATAAATTTATACTCTTAAAAGGGAAAGGAAATTCAAATCACGAATATTTTTATTGCCTGAGACCTGAACACGCATCTCATTGCCACCACCCCTCCCCAGTGGGCCAGGTTTCTGTCCTTGTCGTCTGCTGATTCCCAGCTTGGCGTGGGCAAAGTCCACTGGGATATCCCATATCCATCTCCTACTCATCAGGAGGCCTCATCCGCCTCCCGAGCCTGCAGCCATTTTCAACAATACTTAAGTGGATGTGCTGTCTAAGGCCTGTACGTAAGATGGCCTGGAATAACATTCTGCAAAAGCTTTAGGCCATCCTGTTCTCTCTAATCTAGATGGAAAGATGGTAACACCTGAACCAGGGCTCACCGTAGACAAATGAGTTACTGGTGGGCTTGCCCAGTGTAAGGCAAACACAAGCAAAGTTCTCAACTCCCCAACTTACCCCTCCAGGAAAGATAAGAAATTGGCGAAATAATTTGAATGTAAAACAATCAGTGGGCCAAATTTCACAACTGGATTGAATCCTGTAATGAGAAACTCTACGAATATACCTTATTTCCCCTGGTGAAGGTGGGTAAGCTGTGCTGGGGGGTGGTTAGCACTGTTGCAGGAAGACAAGGCCAAATGGAGAGAAAGAGCACCCAAACACCACGTTTATGAGAGGAAGAGCTTTATTCACCAGCCGGGAGCTTACGGCATAGAAGAATTCCAAATGCCCACGCTCCCCGACTGGCTTGATTTTCCCTTTTTATCCACAGTCAGTCAAAAAGTTCCACCCCACAGGTACCCTTCTCATTGGCCAGTTTGAATCAAGTGGGAGATGCTATTCCAGCCCCTACAGAACTGCAGGATTTCACAGAACTTGGAAATTCAAGTTCTAGGAAGTTAAGTTTACAAATTTCCAAGAGCTGAGTCACCATGGGGAGGACCCTGCAGGTGTATCCTTGTGGTCTCCTTGAGTCCTTGAGAAGACCTGTTCTCCTGGACCTCACCCTTCTCAGGGATCCTCTCTCAGCATAAAATGCCACCCAGGAAACTGCAGCAAAAGCACATTTCCCGTGGTGTTACTGCCCCTCTGTGTGTGCAGAGGGGCTATCGCAGTCAACGAATTCAGCTACACAGAAAATACCGCATTGTTATTTTTAAGAATTAAACTTAACTTACGCTCCAAGATCCTAAATTGAAAGCCATATACAAACTTTCTCACTACTCCATTAAGATTAGGTACAATGTCAAGTACAAAAGTGAATAACTGAAATATTTGGTCTTTTATAAAAATGTGAGCAATTTTTGTCCATTTTCTCAGATGTTAAGTTTAAAGTCTCAATGTTCTTGGTAATCCCAATTAAGTTTTCGATTTCATAAGAAATGGAGCCTTAAGAACTGCACACCGCATCCTTAACCTGTTAGCATCTGTTGGAATGAGATAACTGACAGGGATAAAGAGCTGGCCAGTCCTCAGGTCTGCTAAGAACACGTCCAAGAGGTCTGGGGCGGGTTGTAACTATCCTTGTGCGACGCGGCCCTGAGCCCCCTACGGCAGGTCATCTGGGCTGTCCAGAGCTGTCTGGCTTCTAATCCACTGGCCCATGGCTGCAGCCCACAATCCCAGTCAATGTCCTGTTTACAGACCAGGCATTCCTTTAAGTTAGCTTTGTACCCAATATTCAGGCCTTGTCAGGACTCTGTCTCTCTTTCTCTGTGTCTTGAGCCCTTCCCAAGTTGTGGTTTGGGGCTTTTTTGTTTTAGATGCACAATCCATTCTCATGGTGACAAATGCCTCTTCAGAGTATGTGTTTCATCCTGCTGCTCCAATGCCCTCTGGGTCCCCATGGTTTAGATGGGGTGCCAGGTCACTCGCCTCAAGACAAGGCTCACATTTACCCCCTGTGCTGTTGGCTGGTTCAGGGATGGGCAGGGGCAGGGCTGAAGAGAGAGCGCACCTGTTACTGCTGAGCTTGGTGCTACTGGCGTGAGCCTGGCTTTGCTGGGGGTGAGCAACTGGCTGCTGCAAGGGAGAGACGTTCTGGGCAGGACCGAGAGGCGAGGGCTGACTCCAGCAGAAGCTGTGGCATCACACAAGCCCTGGGGTCACCTGTGAGCAGAGTCAGGGCTGGACCTGGAGTTTCCATTTTTGTGTCCTAAGGTTGTTGGTGTAAACTGACCAGGACCAGCTCTGCAGAGCGCTGAGAAGACCTGGGAGGGAGACGTGCTTGTGCAGTGAGTGCTGTGTTCTTGAGAAATGAGGGCTCAGCGTTGGCTGATGAGGAAGGCCCTCGGCTTCTTCCTCATGGCCCGGGCTGTTCATGCTCTGCCCCCAGATTTGCCAGCATCATCCCCCACCCCCTGACCCTGGACAGACACCCTGCTCGCCAGCTTCCTTTTCTTTCTGCCCTTCCCCAAATATTCATTTTCACACTGATGAATCTTTGCTTATGCTCGAACCTTTAGTGGAAATAGCCTGTTGATACAACCTGCTTTTCCAGCCTAAGCTTGTACTCAAGAAAGAGTCAATGGAAACATCTCTATAGTGTTCATAAGGCCCTCCAGAGAGTTTTTCAGTTTTAGGAAATGGGTGTGAGTCTTTTTCAAGTAATGGACCATGCAAGGCTCATGACACATACTTCTTCACTTTTCTAAGTCTCAGTTTCCAACCTGGGTGACATCTCTCTCCATGCATGTGGTGTTGTTCCTATTTCAAGTCCCTTTTTCCTTCCCTGGGGTCCAGGTGTTTCAGAATGGGAAGCCCTTAGTTCTTCTTTGTGATCACTGGGGTCAGACAGCGTCCGCGAGCATCCCCATGCCTGCACGCAGCCACAGAAACCCGCTCACAGAGCTGCGTATGAGTAGGACCCAGCTGAGAGGCCGTCCCTTGAGCAGCGGTGGCCGTCCGCCCCCACACATCCCACAAAGCATGTTGTCTCTGCAGTCAGCAGCCCTTCAGTCTTTCCTTCCTTTGCAGGGGCTGAGATCCTCGCCCCTTTGAGAAGAGCTTTTCATAAACAAAGATATATTAACTTTTTCAGGGGAACACTTTACTCTGAATCTTTAGGGAGGATCATGCATAATTACTCATTCTTTACTGATAAAACATGAAAAGATACAGGTGAAACTTACTAAATGCAGAATATAAAGGTCTTAACACAATAACTAAGAAAATGCCATGAAGGCTATGTTAACCAGTTTGATGAAAATATTTAAGATTGTATATGAAACCAGCACATTGTACCCCATGATTACATTAATGTACACAGCTATGATTCAGTAAAAAACAAACAAACAAAAAAGCCATGAAAAGAAAGGCATTTACCCCTTGGATTAAGTACTGATCCGTACACATAGGGATACACTGGTATCTTCATCTATAAGGTGGGCTTGTAAAAGGGAAGAGCCTTATTCTGTTTTGTTTATAGAACCAGTATTTGTATACAGTGTTCTTTATACAACATTTGTTTCCTGAGTGGTCATGGACTAAAAATGAACACAACAACATCAGACAAAATCTGTGCAGAGCATGAAATGTACTAAGTGACAAATTTAAACAGAGAGTCATAAGTGCCGTAACCCATAAGGGCTAGTTTCAATGAAGTAAGTAATCCAGGCAGCCTGTGAGGACAACGGCAAGTCCAAGCAGGGTCCCCAGCAATGCTGAGCAGCCTGTTGGTGACAATCTGGAATGTAAGTCTGGGTTTGACAGATTTCTAACTCTTTAGTTGAAATCCCCCTGACAACATTTTCCAGTAGTATCACCTAAGTTTTAAATATTGGCTGTGAACTGAAATTGTGTTATAAACAATCTGTAGATAAAATGAAATATTCTGGCTAACTAGCTGTGGCACGAAGGCCGCTAGTTTAAAAGTTCTGGTGTAAAAAAATGTATGATAAGAATGAAATGTAGAAATCAAAACAGTGAGCAAGGTAAAGTAGAGAGTTGTAGACAAGAGCAGGGATGCAGGCTAGAGAAAGTGGTGGATCATTGGAAAATGGTGTACATGTGATGCAAAGAAAAGCAAAGATTGAATTTTATACTATGATTTCCAAAAGCCATGTGCATGGTACAACGTACTTTTAAAAATTGTCTGTGTTTCCAGTTCTAAGGAATCCAAAGCTGTCCTGGGTGATGCTGTGCTGCCCATGTGAGGTGACAGATAAACAATAACCTTAGTAAATGAACAGAGAGAAAAATTTTTAACTCTATCACACATAGTAGATAGGCTGCCCAAGCTATTCCCTCACTTTCTCTGTTTCATCACCCTGTAGCTTAGCAGAGTTGGGCTCAGCTGAACACCTTCCTCTTTTTCTCATTTTATTTTCAGGCCCACAGTAAATAGCATATGAAAGTTTCTTTAGAGAATTGTGCAACTGCCTCCTCTATTGTGATTCTGCTTTCTGTTTCAAGCAAATCTACCTGCAATACACAAAACAGCCATAATTATCATTATATCGGTAGGTTTTGTCTTATGCACTTTCTGGAACATATGTGCTGGGAGAATAAATGGTGGATATGTTTTCATAAGCTGATATAAACATAATATCTGTACAGAAATCTCTGTTGTGATCTTAATTGATAACATCAGCGAGGATGATCTTTTGGTGCAGGAAGGCTTCGTGAACAAGGGTGACAGAAAAAATGAGCTTCAGAGTAGAGACTTAGTCCTGAGATTGTTCACTGAGTCTGGGACCCCTGAGTAGAATGATAAAACTATTTCAATTATAGGCTCATCTGTCTTCCTCTTATTATTTTAACCACAAAGAACTGCTTATTATCTTAGCATCTTGGTAGTGGGAATTGTTACCGGCCTGGGAAGAAGGAGAGGTTTGGTTTTTGTCATGTACCTGGAGCCCAACTCAAATTTTTCAACTTGAAGTGCGTTTAAAACTTTCAAATATACAGTTTTGAGCTTTTAAATTCTCAGGGTTATGTCCCCCATCTCAGTGCTGGGCTGAGATGCACTGCCTTGCAGCTTGGGCTGTGGGGAGATGCTAGTGCCAGTGATGGGTGGGTGACTTCTGGCTCAGCCTAGGTTGTGGGTGGGACTTTTCGAGGCTCAGCTTTGCAGGTAGGGAGGTGATATCTGACTGGGCCCTCACACTGGCGGCCTCTTGTTAGAGATCCCTCCTGCACAGGCGATGCAAACTTGCACTCACATCTACCCTTGGGCTGAAAGATAACTGCAGCAGCGTGTTTAACTCTTTCTATTGTTCTCACCTGTTTCAAGCATAAGAATTTCTCACTCTATTGCCAGCTCACCCAAGCATTTAAGAAAATATTAGTTGGATTCTATCTGGATTTGTAGTTGATTCCATCAGGAGGGATGGTACAAGGTCTGAGCTCGCCATATTACCAGAAATGTGAATCTTGATCATTTCCAACTCAAAAGGAGCCTTTTTATCCCCAGTATGTGGTGCATAATGTATTTCTAAAAATCTAGTAAGCAAGCACAAAGTCTGATCTCCAAATCAAGAATTCCTTCATAAGCAGAATTTAAATCAGCCTTCCACTTTGAATTTACATTCTAGAATCCTATAAGACTCAGATCTGAATAGAAACACACACAGACACACATACAGACAGACACACACATAGACACTCAGACACACTCAGAAACACACACAGACACACTCAGACACACACACAGACACATAGACACACACACACACAGGCGAACTTCAATATACCCCTCCAAGGTGCACCCTCCTGGCTCATCACATATGTGGTTAGCACATAATGTGTGTGATGCTTCAAAGGGAGACAATGAAATACTGTGTTTGAAATTACCTTCCTGTGTGGATTTAATGGTAATGGAAATTTTTGTCATTTAATACATGATACTTGGTATATGTTTGATGATAATGCTCTGCTTTTTGAATTCTCAATTATAAATCAGTCTTCTGTAATATGTATATTTAAGATATGTAGCTGTCATGTTGGAGAACAGCCTTTTCCCTCCATTTTATTACAGATGGCTGTGTTATGATGCACCGGAGCACAATAAGTACTAACTTCAAAGCATTTGCATTAACCCTTCAATGCTGTTCATTCTTTCTAAGGTAAATTCTACCCAGTTTAACTAATTTAGACTAATAGATGGGTTGAACTTTCTATGTTTAATTTAAGACCTACTAGACTATAATAATTTCGCAAAGAAAAAAGTGCCTCATAAAACTGGATCTTTATTTCTGCTTAAAAACAAATTTGGTCACAGAAGTTAAAATATTTATGTTATGGCCTTAAGTTTATAAAATATACCAAGAGTATCGTTTCTGAGAAAAAAACCTTTGAAGGGATAAAAGGGAGTTTCATATCTTTTAAAAAATTAATAGACTTTCTGTCTTGGGCAGTTTTAGGTTTGTGGAAACATTACATGGAGGTTAGAGAGTCTCTGTACACCTCCTGACCCACCTTCGGCTTCCCACATGAAATTCTGCATTGGTATGGTACGTTTGTTACAGTCTATGAGCCAAAGTGATAGATATTATTACCAAAAATCCATAGCTTGCATCAGGGCTCACTCTTGGTTTTATATATGGTTCTATGAGTTTGAACACAATGACAGTTATTCACTGTTCTGGAATCACACAGAACATTTCCATTGCCCTGAACAAGCTCTGTGCTTCACCCATCACCCCTCCCTCCTGCCTCCCCCCACAGTGTCATCTTTTCCAGAATGTCATGTATGTGGAATCCTGCAGTCTCCTGTTGTACCTGTCACCACCCATAAAAAAACCTCGGACCCCACTTCAGGCTCAAATCAGATGGTGATTTATTACACCTGCACAGGGGACCACTGCCTTAAAGGGCAAGTGGCCCCGAAGTGCAGTGCAGGCTGATTTTTATACTCTTTTTGTGATGATGTGGCAAAGCAAGCATGTAAAGAAGTGGAACGTGACAGTTAGCTCAGGGTGGGGTTACAGTCAGGGGGCTACAGCATGGACAGAAGCAGAACGTGGCGGCCGGTTAGCTCAGGGAGGGGTTACAGTCAGGTGGTTGGCTCAGGGGGTTGCTGTGTGGCAGTTGGGATGAGGACAGTTTGGGAAACTTTGCTTGAGTGAGTTTTCACCATTGTTTAGCTGTGGGACTCAGAGAACTTCCTTGTTCTATTCTGAGACCTGTTCCTGGAATTAACCCAAGAGGGGGCACACTAGGGACCAAGGCCAAGACAGGCTGAGACAGACTCAGGTCTTTTTGGGGGCTGTTGGACCATTACACTGCAGCCTTTTCAGATTGGCTCCCATCACTCAGCGATACACACTGGTTTCCTTTGTGTCTTCTGTGGTGGCTTGAGAGCCATTTAGCTTTATCACTGAATGATCTTCATTGAATGAATGCCCCAACCTCCCTTCATTCATTCACCTATTAAAGAAATCTTAGTTGCTTCCAATTTTTGCCAACTGTGAATAAAGCTGCTAAAACATCCATGTGAAGGTTTTTGAGTCGGGATAGGGTTTTGAGCTTTATAAGTAAATACCATGGACCATGACTGCCAGATCATGTGGGGTGAGTATATTTAGCTTTGTAAGAAATTTAACTCACTGTCTCCCAGGGTGGCTGTGCCATTCTGCATCCTCAACAGCCAGGACTGAGTGTTCCCATTGCTCCACATCTTTGTCAGCATTTAGGATCGTCAGAGATTTGGATTTTAGCCATTTTAGAAGATGTGTACTGGTTATCTCATTATTTTAATGTGAAATTCTCTAAACAAATATGACATTGAGTCTCCTTCCATAAGTTTAGTTGCCACTTGTACATACTGAAGAAAGGGCATTGCACTCAGTCTGCCCCCAGAGTCTCAGATTTCACAGCTTCTGCCTCTCCTTGGATGATGCACAAGGGTATCTCCAGCTCCTGTCCATGTGCACATGACAAGAGGATGGAGAGAAGGGCTTTAATTTCACTTCAGTAGCCCCGGCAGTCTGGCAGTGGCAGTGATGACAGATGCATCTTCTGTAGAGCGGGCTGTGGTGCAGTCTTCTCGTCAAGTAGCTGGAGAAACCCCCTGCACTTGGGCTGGCTCGGTCAGCACCGTGTTCCCTTCGTCTAACTTACCTCTTGTCTCAAAGGACAAACATAGAGACTGAAGAAAAATCGGTTTTTGCTGCATGTCTTATTTGCGCACTGAGAATGGTCTTCGTTTTATTTAACAGCTCAGTGCTGAGGCATTGTTGTGTGGTCCTGCAGCAGGCATCCTTGGGTGTGAGGGCTGATAAACAGTGCTTCTCCCCATTCTCTGGGTTTGGAACCAAGTGCACAACAGCCAGAGCCGATGGCCAGGAGGAGTTCAGCACAGGTGGCCCCCAGGGTGGTGCCAGCATCGTGGGCCTCTGGACCGGTGACTTCCCCTGGTGGGTGAGCCCAAGCTCCCAACTTGGCAGGGTGCCATTCTGGGACCTGCACACATCTCATCCCTTATCTGAAACTCACATCCCCATCTATAAGAAGCACCCAAGAGCACTTAGGTGGTGGCTGCAAAATTAAATTAAAAAAAAATTCAGATCCCACAAAGATCTGAAAGCACTAAAAAACATCAAGTATTATCACTGCATGTGTTCATTTTAACCTCCATTTCTACAAAGGGGTTTGTAAAAATTGGGTTTTGACCCTAGATCTACTCTAAGAAAGGGGTAAACTAGATTTCAGTTTGGGGGAGTTCGCCATATGTCTGTTGCAGAGTTTGAATTGCTTATAATAAAAATAACTAAACTGTTTAACTTTGCTGATGGAGTCCTTTGCTTATTTAGCCAGGAATAGATTTTCATAGTTTTCCTTTAATGATTCCACCATTCCTCAGAAGACATTTTGGGAAATGCAGGTGGGTATGAAAAGTTAATCCTTCTCCCTGTTGTCAAGAGAGCTTCCTGCCAAACAAAGTTAGTACTTGGTTAACCAAGAGACTTTCCATGTTTTATTTCCCCGTGAAATGATGCTGTTATAGATCTTGCATGCACTACTGGACGAGGGTGAATGTTTTTACAGATATGCAGGTGTCCCCACCCTCCAACTGAGAACCTGGTGTCTTCATGTTCCTATGCATCAGGGAGCCACCTGCCTGTCTTGATCACAAGACAACTCTAAGGGGGGTGTCCAGGGAAGTGGGCTGTGAGACAAAACGTGCCTGTCCGTCGCTGTGGGTCTGGTTGATGGTACACCTGTGCACACACACCCTCTCTCAGCAGAATTCTGAGATCCATGTTCCCCTTTCATTAACAATAATTTGTTTTAAAACTTCCAATCAGCTGACTTTTTATCCACAAAGTGACAACAGGGCATTGAGTTAGCTAACATAGCTGCACATGGGGAGCCTGTTCAGGGAAGTGCTAAAATTGGGAAATGGGCATTGTTTCAGAATGGGAGATCTGTTAGAAAAGAAAATATAGCTTGTTTTATTGAGAAAATGGCTGGTTTTAAGGTTTATTTTAAAAATTATTTGAGAATGCCTCCATTTCTTTTGCAAATCCTTATAAAGGTTGGTGTTGTTGTTTGCAGAACTTGTTTGGGAATATTGCTCCCCAGAAAGCTGAGCCCAAATCTTTTGCCCAGAAGTGTCGTCATAATTTTCTTGGGAATGAGGCTGGCCTGTGCAGGCCTGTGAGGTCTCCCGTCCTCTCACCGGCGGAACAGGGAGCTGGGAGGCCGACCCTTAGAGAGCTGGTGAACTGTGCGGACTAAAAGCCATCTTTGTGAGACACGGTCAATTTCTCAATAAATGTTCCTGGTTAGAGAAGGCTGACACTTGAAGACATTAGCATTTATATTGAATCTTCCCTATGTATTTGAAGTCCATGCTGAGGTGATGTGCAGCCGCTGTCTTCCTGCAGGGGCAGGTGGGCACACTCATTTCTGTGGAAGGACAGCCTCTTGCTCTGAGGGTCTGACAGGTACTGTGCTCAGCCTGCAGCAAGCCATGTGCCAGTTCAGCGTCTGCAGGCAGGAGGCTTAGTGCAGACTCTGTGTCCCTTTGAGCAAGGTGGATGGGTGTGTCTCTGGCAAAGCCTTGGTCATGGGCAGAGGCAGCCAAATGGCACAGGTCAGCAGGGAGTGGGGAGGAAACACCACAGGCTTCTGGCAGAAAGAATGAGGGCAGGTGTTTGGGGGGCCCCAGCTTGGTCCACAAGCAGTGGCTTCAGCTTTCTAGGGTGCACCAGAATCACCCAGAGGCAGAGTCCCACCCCGGACCACTGGCTCCATTGATTTGGAGTGGTGCTATTCCATGCTTTTAAAGAGAAGAGCCAGCAGCTCCCATCAATGCCGGGTGCCTCTTGCTAGAAACAGAGTCTGAGGCCACGGCTGGAGCTCTGTTTCCTTTTTTCCCAACTTGACAGCCTGGCTCGTTCAGGACAGGCTCTGCATATAATAGGTAGGAATACAATAGAATTATCTTCCTGTTTAAAATGACAATGGAGCCAGGCCACAGAATAGTCCAGAAAATACAAATATGGCCTGGCATGATGGCACCAACCCTCCATGTGTTCACACGGTTCACAGAAGCCTGTGTGTGTTCACATTGTTCACAGACAGAGGCCGGTGTGTGTTCACACCATTCACAGAGAGAGGCCTGTGTGTGTTCACATGGTTCACAGACAGAGGACTGTGTGTGTTCACACCATTCACAGACAGAGGCCTGTGTGTGTTCACACTGTTCACAGACAGAGGACTGTGTGTGTTCACACAGTTCACAGACAGAGACCTGTGTGTGTTCACATTGTTCACAGACAGAGGCCTGTTTGTGTTCACACAGTTCACAGAGGCCTGTGTGTGTTCACACCATTCACAGACAGAGGCCTGTGTGCGTTCACACCATTCACAGACAGAGGCCTGTGTGTGTTCACACCATTCACAGACAGAGGCCTGTGTGTGTTCACATGGTTCACAGACAGAGGACTGTGTGTGTTCACACAGTTCACAGAGGCCTGTGTGTGTTCACACCATTCACAGACAGAGGCCGGTGTGTGTTCACACCATTCACAGACAGAGGCCTGTGTGTGTTCACACCATTCACAGACAGAGGCTGGTGTGTGTTCACATGGTTCACAGACAGAGGCCTATGTGTGTTCACATGATTTACAGACAGAGGCCTGTATGTGTTCACATGGTTTACAGACAGAGGCCTGTATGTGTTCACATGGTTTACAGACAGAGGCCTATGTGTGTTCACACAGTTCACAGAGGCCTGTGTGTGTTCACATGGTTCACAGACAGAGGCCTGTGTGTGTTCACACTGTTCACAGACAGAGGCCTGTGTGTGTTCACACCATTCACAGACAGAGGCCTATGTGTGTTCACACTGTTCACAGACAGAGGCCTGTGTGTGTTTACACAGTTCACAGAGGCCTGTGTGTGTTCACACCATTCACAGACAGAGGCCTGTGTGTGTTCACACAGTTCACAGATAGAGGCCGGTGTGCTGTGGGAGCCCTAGAGCTTTGTCATCCTCACATACCTATTACATAAACGCCGACAATTAGGTATAAGATTCATTGACATTAAAGGGAAATTAATTTCATTAATTTAAGCCCAATTTTATTAGAATGCTTGAATAATTGAAGTATTTCAAGGGCAAGAACCCTCCCATGTGGACTCTGATGTCAGGGTTGGACCAGGAGCAAGAAGCCAGCAGTCTTACTATTCTGGGCAACATGGTTTGGCTTCTGAAAGGAAAACTAATTTTTTCTCTGGAATTTATAGAAACTAAACTGAATTCTAATTTTCTTATTGTATTAGGCATTGATTTACATTTTATTTTATGATAGAGGTTAAATCTAAGTGAAAACGTATCCATGTTTTTCTAATAAGAAAATATAAATGTTTCTTGTAGTTTTGCAATCTCACAGGTACACACATGGATTTGTTCTTTTGGATATTTCTGCATATTTTTCTGTGTTTTTGTGCATATTTTCTTCTCTTTTCTCCCTCCATTTCTGCAACTTGCAAAATGCGTTCTTGTGCTTTCTTCTTCTTGGCTTAAAGCTGGCATTAATTTCTTTAGTTATTAGGTCTTTGCCTCTGACGCTGGTACACTCGGCCGCATGAAATAAAAAATGCATTCAGATAGGAAGCTATGCTCAAAATCCATTTATGCAAACCCCAGAGTGAAAGTGAGCACAGCCACAGCCACTCTTTGGTCCAGGAAATTAGCATTGTGTTTACTATAGCACAAGGGGAAATTTTTAATATGTTCAGGAATTCAGCTTGTGTTGATGCGATTTCCTATTAACATAAGAGCTTCGACTGGTTTATAGAGAGAAATAAATGTAAGAAATCTAATAAACAGCAATAAATTTGTGGGTGGGTGCTTAACACACAACACACAGACTCTGTCCGGTGACAGAGGCTGCCAAGTAGCAAAAGGCGTGAGAATGCGGAGGGAAGCATTGTAAGTGCTACGTACATGGCGGCTTTTCTTTGTGCTAATTTCCAGTTGTGGAAATTCATTTGCTGGTGAAAAAGGATGAGCTCTGGAGTCTTCAAGAGCCTTTGGTCTCAGTGTGTGCCAAATGGGCCTGACTTTTATATTCAAGTGTCCAATTTATCGTTTCACAAAAGGAGCTAATTGTAACAGTCAATTAGCTTCAGAGGAAGAAAGGGCTCCATCCTCTGAGAATAAAACTGTAGTATCATGATATATTTGTGAGAAAAACATAATACTTGAATGGAAAAAAATGACCCATGTTTCATATTAACTTAGAAAAAGAGTACTTTCTATATCAGCAGGCATCTAATCATTTCTTTCTACTGTAGTTAGAAAGTGCAGTTCAATGCTTCCATTTGCTTCCATAGATAGGAGGCTTTATGTGTAAATAATCCAGAGGTAAGGAAGAAAGGCAATTTATGTAACTTGCTAATGAATTCTTATCAAGCCTAATGAAGCCCATGAATCATACCGGAGCATTTGGATCTAATTGCTTTCTGAATCTGCTGCTGAGCTACAATGTTGTTGATTTGAAAACAAGGCAGGTGCCTTGACTTTCAGCTTCTTCATTTGGGCCGTCCCCTCGTTTCCTATCTGCTGGATGTGGAAATTGAGATGCACGTGAAGAATCAAACATGAGTCCGGGTCTGAGATGAGCTGCGCCTGGGAGAGAAGCGGCTGATGAAGATAAACGTGGTCTCCCTGCCGGTCATCACAGCTGAGGGCTCAGGATGCTGACGGTTCTGCTGAGGAGTCCAGATGAACACCTTTGGGAAAGAGGACGTGTCGAGGATGGGCAGTGGACGTGAAGTGCAAGTCCTAGGGGGCACGTGGGTGGGAGGAGCCTCTGACCAGACTGGGCACTGATCCGTTAGAGCACAGGGGACCCTAGGGATGAGGAGGCAGTGGGCATGTGGGCAGGTTTCCCAGGGTGGGAAAGAGCGTGAACCCAAAGGGGTGTTTTACCAAGGAGTGTGTGCACAGTCCCCGCTATACACACAGACGCACACAAGCACACACAGATATACACAGGTACACACAGACAAACACAGGGGCACACACATGTACACACCCAGAGACACATAGGTGCACATACATACATGCACACATCACCCTCGCATACACAGAAGCATGCGTGCACACACACACATGTACTACACACATACACACACAGTCCCACATACATTACAACATTCAGCCCACACACATGCACACACTGCACTGCATGCCCCTCCCACACACCGCTCACACACAGACGTGCTGTGCACACAAAGACACACACACTCACTCACAACCACACACTCATACACACCACATGCACAGGCATGGGGAGACATGCATGTTGATTTAAAAGAATAAATTAGTCTACCCTAGTATTGGTCTGTAACGAACGCTAACCTGCCCACTAAGGTGTTTGGGAGACTGTTCAATTCAAGGACCTTTTCTGTTGAAGTAGACTTTTGAACATATATTTTTCTTATACTTCTAAGAAAGTATAGCTGGTATATTTACAAAGTAAGGACTTTTCTCTCTCTCTTTTTTTTTTTAACTATCTTTTCCACTAATGTTTACTCATAAAATCAGCAAGTTAACTAACTCTTATTTTTTATTCTTTTTATTCTTTTTTTATTTTTTAAATATACGTATTTTATTATTCTTCATTACATTATTTCCCCCTCTTATTTTTCATTCTTAATAAATGTGATTTTCCTTGGATTCTTCCACACTTGTGTTTTCCTCGAGTGTCTCTATGTAATTTTTTGGTATGCCTCCAAGATACGTTCATTAAACCATGTGTGGCAATGACTACGTCCCTGAGTTTAATTGCGGCAGTCACTGCAGGAGGTAAATGTGTGTTCACATGGCGTCTTGCATATAGGTGTTTTTCATAGCCAACTACACCCCAGCTGGGATGCAAAACCCAGGAGGTATCATTCAATAGCGAGTATGTCTGTCTGTGGAACGTGATTCAGTTGATCCTAACACAGTTAACATGTAATTATTGCTATTTAAAATGCAGATTGGAATTTCTCTTTGGCTATTGGCTTCTCCTTAATCTGGAATCTGATGAAAATTCCTGAGTCTGGAGTGACCAGGTTCCCCAAGTCCTGTGTCCTGATGCACAGTCCTCCTCCTTCCGTCCTGTCTTCAGGGGTGTTTGGGGGGCTTCACAGCCTCCCCTGTATCTGTGTATCACACTTGTGTTGATGAGGCTGCTGTGGGTGTAAATCCTGGTGAGTCTGCTTCCCTGTAGGATGTTTCTGGTCTGCTCCAACCTGCTCCTCCCCCCCCAGAACCCAATCTGTCACAGGGTGGGGAGCAGCAGGGCTGCAGGGGGACACTCTCTGGCTTGGGCACTTATGGAGGACTCCTCGAGCACAGAACAGCAATGCACGAGGTCTCGCCTCCCCAGCTTTTATCTACAAAGCCACTTGGCCATAACCAGCTATAGGAGACCCAAGAGTAAATACACACCGGTCCTTCCCCACCCCTGACGGGTGCTGTGTGAACGGCCACCGAGGCTCAGTGCTGCTTCCAGGCCTGTCCAGGGTGCCGCTGAACCCCTGAG
The DNA here is from genome assembly GCA_963574655.1 of Perodicticus potto. NCBI lineage: Eukaryota > Metazoa > Chordata > Mammalia > Primates > Lorisidae > Perodicticus > Perodicticus potto. Next base: position 11,928 of record CAUYRH010016451.1, on the reverse strand, counting down.
CTCCCCCGTGGGGGCCAGACTCCCAGGGTGGGCTGAGCCTGGGCCCTGCTCCCTGAGCTCTCCCACATCTCAGGGGGTCCTCACATCTCTGAAGCCCAAGCCTGAGGCCTGGTGTCACCAGGGGTGGGTGTCACCTGAGAGATGCTCTTTGCAAAGGAACAAAGCACATCCTGGTGCTGAGGTCCTCTGCGGTGGGGTCCATGAGTGTCCATGGTGGGACTAGGGGCAGGAGCCACCCTTGCCCCAGCTGGCTGTCTGCACAGAGGGCCGTCACCTCGGCTGGGCCGTGCAGAGAGACAGACCGTCACTCTACAGTGCAAGGGGGTGTCTTGTCCTGATGCCCCTTTGCTGGGGCCTGGTATTATTGATTCACATCTATATGTGGGTGTTGGTATATTGACATTCATAGCTGTCCCTGGCCACATACCTGACACTTACTATCTAGCTATTTATACAGATAGACTTATCTGTGTGGACCTAGTCCTCCATCCTTTGTCCCTTAACCATCACTACATCTATGTGACCCCGTTGGTCTATCTATTATCCACTTCTCTATCATCTATGTGTATTTTTTTCTTAGAATTAAAAGTTCAATTTCTTTTCTCCTCTTCCCTTACATCTTTTAAAAATTAAAGTTGCCCTTTTAAGCAGAACGACCTTTTTCAAAAGCCCTTTTAAGGAGAACTACCTTTTTCAATAACAATGAGTTATTTCTCATTGTTTCATCCTATTTTTGTTTTCGCGTTTTCGTGAGTTATTCACTTGCCCTGTCAGACAAAGGCATTTTCTTTTTGCTCTTTTTTCTCTATCTTTATAATTCAAATAAGGAACAAGTCAAAGAAAGCAGTAATGTGAGTAGTAAATGCTAGGGCACACCTCTTTATTATTTTCTTATCTAGCGTGGTGGTTCCGGAGAGCGTTTTCTTTCTGGAAACATGACACATTGCTGGTGTGTAATTTAAAACAATTCACAGACCCTGGTGGGGATAATGTCCCTTCCGCCCATGTAGTAGCAACATGCACACTGGATTTGGAGGATTCAGTACGAAGTAAAATGGAAAATATCTCATTAATGTTTTTAGATTGATTATGCAATGACATAATTATATTTTGGACATATCGGCTTGATTAAATGTATTATTACATTATTTTTTGCCTGCTTCTGTTTACCTTTTTAATGTGTCTACTAGGACATTTTAAATTACATATGTTGCTCACGTTTTCTTTTTTTTCTATTGGATCCTGCTGCTTTTGGTGTTTGTAGGCCAGTTGAAAATTTTATTCTTTGTGATTCCGAATGTGATGGGGGCATGGCTGAAGGCTTTGGAGCAGGGGAGTGATGCGGAAAATCTTAGCTTTGAAAAACATTGCTTTGGCTGCCCTGAGAGGATGCCCAGGAGGACGAGACGGGGGCGGGATCCTCCGCGGGGTGGTGAACTCCTGACAGTGGCACTGACACGCTGGTGGCTGTGACAGCCTGAGAATCCCTCAGATTTGGGACACGCATTGAAGGATTTAGCATTTCTATAGAGCTTTATGGCTTACGAAATATTTTCCAAATGTTTTATCCTTTAATCTGAGCTTATCGATTGCTCTAGTTAAATTTTTTCCCACAGGGTCCCTGAGTCATCAGTTCCCCTTCCTCAGAGAGTCATCAAAAAATTCCTCTGAAACCAGTGGCCTGCCAGCACTGTCAGCCGCAGGCCCACGCCCCTGCCCCAGGGCCTTTGCACCTACTCTTACGCCTGTGTGGAGAGCTTTTTCCACCCACATTTCCCCACCAGCTGACCCCTGTGCATCACTAAGAGATCTGCTTGTACTGGTTTCTTTTCTTTTCTTTTCCCAGGGTCTCCTTTCCCCCAGGTGTAGGCAGCTTGGAACACGTCCATTTGTAAACGTTCTTTGACTGTGGAGAAATTGCCCTCCTTGTTTGTATGGGGGTCTGGACACACCTGCGTCCCTCACCAGTGACGAGCCCGGGAGCTCTGGCCTTGCTCATTCTCCTGCCCATTCCCGCTTACCGGCCGCTGCAGCTGGCGGTGCACAAGCACGTTGAGGGACAAATCGATTAAGAGGCAACGTGGCCTCCCAACTTCACACTCCCCATTCCCACACTGACCGAACCCAGCCGAGCAGCCGTTTCCCACACTGAGCGCAGAGCAAAGGAGACAGGAAAGCCCGCTGACCTGGGTGCAGAATGCTCCAGCTAGAACTAGAGGTGCACCTGCAAGCCAGCCCTATTCACACCCATCTTCTCCAGTTCCTTTTCTTCATAAATTTTCCACCATGATCTGAGGATGGGAGTGGGGACGGTGTTCCGTATTCTGATAATTATCTCTTTCTGGGGTGCGTCTCGTGTGACGTCAGAGCAGGGAAAGGGCGTCCCAATGAATTCTGAACATCTCTCGGCTCATGCAGGGGACACAGGGGGAATGTTTAGGCAAATCACTTGGCATTTGTGGCTCTTGCTCTCTGAAGCACAGGAGCAGGTAGGTTATCGGGATAAAATGGAAAAGAGCAATTACATGTCACTTTTTCTAGACATGTTTTATATTTACATGCAATCTTTACCTCCTTGGACACCATGGGTCCTTACACCTATCATGTCACCATCCAGGGGGCAGAGCGAGCAGGACCTCACACTGCGTTCTCCCTGCCTTGCTGTATCGGCCTTTCATTTTGGATCCTTTTCTATTTGTGGAGGCCAAAGAGCAACTGTTCAGTGGCCTCCACGGGCAGGGCCTTGGGGTTTGGCGGCTGCAGTGGACAGTCTTTCCACTGCCCGGGAGGCATCTTCATTCTGCAAACTCACAGCACCAACAGGTGGAGGCAGCAGCGGGCATGTGCTGGTGGCCTCAGCAAAAGAAGATTCTATTGCAAATTTGAGCCCCGAATAATTTAAGATTTATATTGAAAGTATGTGGAAATTGCAGTCACTGTATATAGTTACCTCTATAACAAATCTACTATTTCTTATGTTAATTAATAAATGGTGACAATAAATTACTCTCAGTCTAACTTGGATTGATAGCAGTTTAGGACATTTTAGGTTGGAAATACCTAAACTGAAGCAGTTCTCTAATCAGGAGAAAACTCTTGGTAATGGGAAGGAGAGGCACTGGGGCTCTCCTCACACCTCTGCACACCGCCTCTCTGTGCCCCCCACTTGTCCCTCCATCCTGGCCTTTGTTTGCAGCCCGGAGTGTTTGGGTGTTAAGCCTGAGTGGCAGACGTGGGGATACCCCACAGCACCCAAGGTCACAGTTAGCTTCAGTCCTGAAGATGATGAAAGAATGTGGTCCACCTCTGTTTTTTTTTTCTGCCTCCCAGTCTCCCTCCCAGGATATTAAAAATAAAAGAAAACATCAACAGAATACTATGTAATTTCTATAGTTTGATTGGTTCTTATTAAGTCCAGATACAACAGTTTGTTCTTCTCAATCTCTACCATCATTCAATAGACTGGTGCTGTTTCGTTAGATAGAGAGGGGCTAGCTACATGAATAGAAGGACGGAATGAGGGTGGATGGGTGGACAGATAGATGGACAGGTGGATGGATGGATTTGTGGATAGACAGATAGATAAATGGGTAGATGGTTGCGTAGAGGGATGATAGAGGAGAGAAAAGAAAGATAAAAGCGGGAAGAAAAAGAGGGAAAGGAAAGAAAGAAAGAGGGCAAGAAAGAAGAGAAAGGAATGAATGAATGAATAGAGAGGCAAGTAGATACCTGAATCCTACACTATCCCAAGGGCTCCTTGAGGTCAGGGTGGTGCCATCTCAGCCCACACCCACATAGTATTTGTGGAGTAGAAAATGGATGGATTTGCATACACTTTTTTCTTATTTTTAATATTCTGTCCTTAGACATAGCCCAAGCTGGAGAGCTCATTCTTACCCACAAGAGACCTCTTTAATTCAGCCTGTTTTCTTCCTGTCACTTTGAGTCCAATTTAAGTGTTGTGGTCAGTGGATAGAGTTTCACCTAAAAAGCTGTGTGTCGGGTTATTTATATTCGAGATAGTAAAGAGGGACCGTGCGTTCTTGATTATTTTTTTCTGGGCTATCAATCTGGACAGACACTGAGTGTACTGTTGGTTCCACCAGACAAGTGCAGTCTGTAAGCTCAGGGGTGCAGACAGTACTTCCTGCGGGATTATTTGTTGTCCTTCAGTCCAGAGCTGAGCCCAAACCTCAGCGATGGCTGCTGCTCCCTCTATGGGACCAGGACCAGGACAGCGGAGCGTGTCCCGGGTCCTGGGTCCCCCGTATGCTCCGGCGGGGCTGAAGTTTCTGTGATTTCCCCAGCGGCAGCTCTGGACATGCCCTGTAGGTGATGGTGTTCAGCTGACTCAGGACGTGAGCACTAAACCCTCTTCCTGGGCCCTTCCTGTCCCTAAATCCTACAAAGGATGATGAGATTGGCGTCTAGTTGGGGTGGGGTGAGAATCTCTGATTACCCCCAAACACCCTGATATAACTGTAGATATCCCAGGGGAAAAGAATTAAGATGTCCTGCGTAAAGTCAGGGAACAAACTGTAAACGAAATGTAACTTATCTCAGGACTACCCAGGCACAGAGGTAAAATCTAATGTCCTGACGCTTCAGCTCCAGTTGAAACACCTTCCACAGCTTCAGTCCGTGTGAGTAAATAAGGACCCGTAATAAAATCTGAAAGAGGTTAATGAATTTCCTAGTGTTCCTAGTGCGTTTCTCTTATAATCAGCATTAAAACTTCCTCCCCACCCCTTTCTTTCTTTCTGTCTTTATCTTCCTTTCTCTGTGTTCTTTTATTTACGCAAACCCATAATTTATGCTTTGGCGTTTTGTCCTTAAACCACGCCTGACCAACTCATTCAGCATGTGACCAATGACCAATTGAAAATCAATTTTTAAGAAGCTGGGGTCTTTCCAGCAGAGTCCATAGAAATTCTTTTATAGTTCCCTGGTTTGGCTCTCTCTTCAAAGTATCTCCGTTTTTTCTTCTTTCTGGCATTCTTTTCACTCATCAAAACTGACAGATGTTACCTCCCTCATCTGCCCTGATGAGGGGGCACCGACCAGGCCCTTGCTTTGTGGCAGCCCCCTCCCACTCCCTGTCCATCTTGGGGAGCCCCAGGCCTGTCCATGGTGAGAATATGGGAGAGGGGACCGGGCAGAGCTGGGAGTGCCGGGCATTGAGCAGGGGTCCTGAGGTGGGGAGCAGGCCTAGCACTCCTGATAGCTTGCATGAATCGTGTCTGGCCAAGTACAGACGCCATGGTCCACCCAGCTGTCTGAGCCCTGTCAATGGACGTCATTGCATTCCTCAGACAGTCCCTTAGAGGGCCTGAATTGCAACTTCTGTGCCTTCGATTCTCCCTCGATGACGAACCTAGACCCAGAATCCCCAACCCCCTGGCTCACGGGGTACTTAATTAGTCAATATTGTTAGCGTGATTGATTTGGTAAGTAAAGTATATTTTGTATATCCAAGCTCATGGATACTCCAACTGAAATTAACAAAATACTCACTCCAGAATACAAAACCATTTGTTTTTCTGGGGTGCAAATTTCCAAATCACCCTAATAGGTATTAAAGATAATAGTCACAGAAAGTATGTGCTGGTTAGTAGAATAGAATTTCATATTCTTTATATGTAAAATGCCTTTTCCCCTGAAATCTTTCATCTGTACAACAGCAATCCTAAAACTTTTTTGAAGTATGTAAAAATGTTTAGTTCTTATTTTTGCTGCTTTATTCTGCTGTCTGTCCTGTTGGAGGTTGTCATTAAAGACTTTCCATCTGAGCAGACATGGGGGTCTTACAGCTCAGTGCATGCTGGGGTTGTAGCAGTTCCAGGTGTGGTGAGCCTCCCACGCTCCGCCCAAGCTCTCCACGACCTCTCTTACCCCACTCCTGGTGTGGTGAGCCCCCCACACTCCCCCAAAGTTCTCTATGACCCCCCTTACCCCCACTTCTGGTGTGGTGAGCCTGCCACTCTCCCCCAAAGCTCTCCACGACCCCCGTTACCCCCACTCCTGGTGTGGTGAGCCTGCCATTCTCTCCCAAAGCTCTCCACGACCCCCCTTACCCCCACTCCTGGTGTGGTGAGTTCTCCAGGACCTCTCTTATCCCTACTTCTCAACTCTGCTCAGGAGTACCTTGTAGCTCTTCCATGTTCCCAGACCTCACCCAAGGTCAAAGCCTGACCTTCAAGGCCCAGCTCAGTGAACCTGCCAGGAACGAGTTCTAAGATTACTCTGACATGAGTTGCTTTTTTATTTCTCAGGATCTCAAGGCAGAGGCCTACGCATGTTTAATTTTCTCTTCCTCTCTGTGGTAGAGGCTTTGGCACTGGACTATTGAGAACACAGGAAACAAACAAACAAAAATCAAATATGCATTTTTGCTGAGTGTTTGCTGCACGAGGACCTAGGAGAGGAAATATCTTTTATCTGTTCCCCTACGAAAGAGCCAAAAATAAAAATCAGTAAAGAAAGTTTGAGATGGGAGCTTTTCCCTTTTATTATTCTCAAACCAAATTAAGGCTTGTCTTACCAGAGAAGCAAGGAAATCAATACAAATTCATTTTAAATATTCCTGAAAACTAAAGCAATGCTTAATTTAAATTATATGAAAATAAATTGTAAATTAAAAAAATATAGCTGCTTCTGACAAAGAGGTACAAAAGTACCTTGTAATTTCCTTTATGTAGGAGAATATACTCAGGAACAGAGTGAATTTTAAGTTAGTTTGCTTATTAGACTACATCTTGGATAAAAGGGGTGCTTTTTTTTGTGTGTGTGTGTTATCTTTTTAATTAGAAAGAACCTTGGCTCAGTGCCTATAGCACAGTGGTGATAGTGCCAGCCACGTACACCAAGGCTGGCAGGTTTGAACTCGGCCCAGGCCAGCTAAACAACAATGACAACTGCAACAAAAAATAGCCGGGCATTGTGGTGGGTGCCTGTAGTCCCAGCTACTTGGGAGGCTGAGGCAAGAGAATCGCTGAAGTCCAAGAGTTGGAGGTTGCTGTGACGCCATGGTACTCCACCGAGGGTAGTGAGACTCTGTCTCCAAAAATAAATAAATAAATAAATAAATAGAAGACATGAACTATTTGGGTGAAATTGCTGAATTTCTCTACAAAGGCATATCTGGATATCTGATGCCACGTTGGCTTAACTGGGTCCATTTAAGAAACAATGTTCTTAATAAGTTTGGAAAGTCTCTTTGTGTATATCTGACATCTGGAGCAGACTTTCCACATGGGCTCCAGCTTCACAATGTTTCTTAAACTAGGAAGGCGTAAGGATGCCTCGCGTGGAAAGACAAAGCAAAGGTTGTTTGGAAGTTTCCTGTTTATACCAGAGGTGCTTTTCTAAAGAAAAGTGCCCGGAACCTAGAAAGCCATGTTTGCCCCAGGCAGGTGTCCTGGGCTGGGGGAGCTCCACCTGCTCTGATGTGGCCTGGGCCACAAGTGCCATTTATACATAAGACCAAAACAAAACCTTAAAAAACCCTACCAAACCTGGTCGATATTCCGGATTGATCTCTGCTGCTGCTGAAAAATGAAATCATCTGCAAAGTCTCAGTCATAATTTTTATAATACCACTTTTATGAGCATATAAATTCCCCCAGTGAAACAGTACTTTCTCTGAGTTGACTTTGGTTTAAAATCATACTTTAAAGCAGCGGTTCTCAACCTGTGGGTCATGACCCCTCTGGGGGTCGAATGACCCTTTCACACGGGTCGCCTAAATACATCCTGCCTATCAGATATTTACATCATGATTCACAACAGTAGCAACATTACAGGTATGAAGCAGCAACAAAAATAATTTTATTTTGGGGGTCACCACAACATATTAAACATATTAAAGGGTCGCAGCATTGAAAAGGTTGAGAACAACTGCTTTAAAGGTAGCCACATAGGCAAAAAGTATTAACATGCCGTCTGTCCACTAGAAGGGAGGGGTGACTTAATTACACCTTCTAAGGCTGTGGTTGGGATTCTACTATTAAAAAAGGCGAGAATCTCTGGAGTCATAGAAACTTGATCAAGGTATTCATATTTTGACCTTTTTTGGGAGGCTGATGAGCTAAGCTTAATCAAATGCTATCACAACCCTATTCCTGGAACGTGTGAATAAATTATTACATCCACATTTTGAATGCAATTAGGTAAAGTATCTTTCCCAATGAAATGTTTCCCCAATATTGTATAACAGAGAACTGTAACAATTCATCTACTTCAAGACCTTCTTTAACAGCTTGCAATTGGGACCAAACAAAGGAAGAGCTTTCTAATGAAACCTAAATATTAAATCTGTTGTGCGTTTTCCCAGTTACAAGGGAAAGAAATCTGGGAATTAGAATAAAGCTTTGCCTGGCTTTTCTTTTCGTTTTTAAGAAGAATAAGACAGAGAATAGCTTTTGCTTTTACAGGAAGCGTGTAGAAACTTACCCAGGTGGTTAACTCCCTGTTTTCAGAAAACAATTGTCTTATTCCTGCTTTATATACAATTTTCTATGAAGTGCTCAATGTTCCTGTTGCTCTAATCCGTGGCTGATTTTCAGATGTGCTTTGAGGCTCAGGGAAATGCTATGGAGTGTTTGTTGTGGCAAATGCAAAACCCTGATGCAAACATGGTGTTTAATTTAAAACAGGAATGATTCACAAAACAAATAGGACAGTCTCCGCAAGAATCTAATATTCTTTCATCTTAAGTAAGATTTCTAACTTTTCAAAACAGTTTTGTTATAGACAGCTGTAGTTCTTTTCATATTAAAACATATCAGTATCGAATTACGTAAAGAGTACTAAGGGGTGCTCTGCTGAGCACTAGCTGTGAGAGTGAGAAGACCAGTTGGCTGAATGTTAGTTTTTAGATATATAATAGATACCTAAACAAAATGCAAGGTAGGCGGTTGGACATAGGATTCTGGAGTTAAAACAGGAGGGAGGAAAAGAAGTTTCCAAGATTAGTTTGAAAGTCCAGGGAAGTTATAGACAGGCTGGACTAGAGACACAACCCAGGGGATTGTAGATTGTAATAAAGACCTATCCTGGGTTACCAAGGGGCTGCACAGGTACAAAAGGAGAGAATTATAAAAGATAAATTGAGGGGCAGTGCCTGTGGCTCAAATGAGTAGGATGCCGGCCCCATATACTGGAGGTGGTGGGTTCAAACACAGCCCCAGCCAAAAAAAACTGCAAAAAAAAAAAAAAATGATAAATTGAGGTATTTTCTGTATTCAAACTTTCTTTTTGTGGCAAAAGAAAATCAGAGTGAAAGTGAAAGACCCAGGTTGGATAAAATACGTGCAAAGTTTGTAGCTATATATGTATGTGTGTATATAAACTACATATATATGCGTGTATGTATATAAACTACATATATTTGTGTGTGTATATAAACTATATATATGTGTGTATATAAACTACATACATATGCGTGTGTGTATATAAACTATATATATGCGTGTATGTATATAAACTACATAGATATGCATGTGTATATATATAGTTCCTTTTAGGTTAGACAGCCCTAGATTTATAATTTTAGTAAGAAGTGTGTATTTTAAATGTCATGGGCATCTGTGTGAGACCCATAGCTGCTCAGTAGTCTCTTTTTATTTTATATTTTTGGAGACAGAGTCTCACTTTGTCACCCTCGATAGAGTGCTATGGTGTCCCAGCTCACAGCAACCTCCAATCCTTGGGCTTAAGTGATTCCCTTGCCTCAGCGTCAATGCCCACCACAATGCCTGGCTATTTTTTGTTGTAGTTTGGCCGAGGCTGGGTTCGAACCTGCTACCCTTGGTATATGGGCCTGGTGCCCTACCCATTGAGCCCCAGGTGCTGCCCGCTCATTAGTCTCATAAATCACCCCAGGAATGAAAACCTGGTGGCCTGTGGAGTTCTGCACCCGGTACTGTCACCGACTCCCCGGGAGGCAGGGGTCTTCTAGCTCCGTCTGCGTTCTCGAGGTGCCCACTGCAAGGTGGCCGGCTGTGTCACGGCTGACCGTGGCCCCTGCCTGCTTGGCAACTGCGTACAAATATCACGGAGCGTGGAATGCACAAGTGTGTTGCAGCTTCCATGCGGTCCTGTTTTTAGCTTCTTAAAGGTTGTGTATTATCAATGCGGAGTACATGACTGGTGTTAAAGGGAGCCCCGGGGCACTATACAATTTTGAGGAATTTATTTTGTTAAGAAACAATTCACGAACTGAGGCAGCTCCAGCAGGCTCAGTGCAGGAGCTCCTTGTCATTAATCAGCTGAGGTAACAATACATTGTCCATTTTGAGGACAAATGTATCACTTGAAGAGGGTCATGACATCATTCTATGAAAACAAAATATAAAACAAAATTTTGGGCAAAATACACAATCTCAGTCTCTGAGTCATGGGCGCAGCTCACTGAGATTTTCATATTTGAGTTTGAAAATTTCAGGTTTGAGTTCAGGTTTTCAGGGATGCAGGTGGCAGGAGAACATCTCTGGTTGTGGCGTCAGGCTCTGCTGAACTCTCTGAGTGGCCTGTACAGCCCTAGATGTGCAGGTCGTCTGAACCTGTTCTATTATAGTGATTTCTCTGAAGTTTAATGTTATTCAGTTTCAGCTTTCAGGATTTGGGAATAGGGAAGTTTTGGTTTTTTTGGACACAGAGTGTCACTTGGTCTCCCTGGGGTTGAGTGCTGTTGCATCATAGCTCACAGCAACCTCAAACTCCTGGGCCCATGATCCTCTTGCCTCAGCCTCCCGAGGAACTGAGATTATAGGCACCTCCCACAGCACCCAGCTCATTTTTCTATTTTTAGTGGAGACGGGGGTCTTGCTCTTGGTCAGGCTGGTCTTAAACTTCTGAGCTCAAAGGGATCTTCCCACCTTAGCCTCCAGAATGGTAGGATTTCAGGCATGAGTCACTGTGCCCGGCCTGGAAGTTTTAGTTTTTAGTGAAACTAGAAAATTTATATATTCTATTGCTTTCCTTTTCAACACTAAAAGAATCTCTTAGCTTTGGTTAATGGGACAAAGCTGTGGCATGAAAACTACTCTTGCCAAAAGGAAAGGAAATTGGTAAAAAGTTTTGTCTCTTTCTCTGTCTGAACTTAATTTTCACATTGGTGAATTGTTTGTGCTGTTGATCTTCATGACTGCTGTGTGTACAGGTGCTGGGTTTCCCCAAGGGGTGCACTGAGTTACAGAGTGAGAAGCTTTTTATTGCTCAACAAATTTTCTTTTGGGTAAAGAAGGGTTTTGAAACGAACTTTCCAAGCCTTTTGTTATCCTCCCTTATATTTTAAAGGATTCTCGGAAATGTTCACGGATGGAGAAGAGAAGTCCTCTCTGCTCTGGCTGTGGCTCCTGAAGTAGATAAGCCACTGTCAAAGCATGACGAAATCCTGCACATTAACACCCACAGTTAAAAAATCCCAGATTGTTTATTGCAGCGCAATTCATAATTGCTAAGTCATGGAAGAAGCCCAAGAGCCCAATGATCCTTGAATGGATTAATAAACTGTGGTACATGTATACCATGGAATATTATGCAGCCTTAAAGAAGGATGGTGACTTTTCCTCCTTCATATTTACATGGATGGAGCTGGAACATGTTCTCCTTAGCAAAGTATCTCTAGAATGGAAGAAAAAGTATCCAATGTATACACCCCTAATATGAAGCAAATTTGTATCTTTCAAGCAAAGGCTACAACCCATTTATTGCACAAGAAGATGGGGAAAGGGGAGAGGGAGGGAAGGGGAGGGAGAGGGTGGGGGGAGAGATGATGAAGGGTGAGATCACACTTGTGGTGCATATTTGAAGGGTCAGGAGAAAACTTCTAAATACGGATCAAAAATGTTTTCACATAGTAAATGAGAAAATCTCATGAATGTTATGTCAATCAGGTTGATAAAAATATCTCCGATTGTATGTGAA
>CAUYRH010016449.1:0-16809 GCA_963574655.1 Perodicticus potto | reverse complement strand
CTCAAGCTGTCACCCTGTATATAGTGCTGTGGCATCACAGCTCACAGCAACCTCCAATTCCTGGGCTCAAGCGAGTCTCCTGCCTCCGCCTCCCAAGTAGCTGGGACCACAGGCGCCCGCCACAACGCCCGGCCATTTTTTGGTTGCAGTCGTCATTGTCGTTTGGCGGCCCGGGCTGGATTTGAACCCACCAGCTCAGGTGTACGTGGCTGGCACCTTAACTGCTTTAGCCACAGGTGCCGAGCCGAATTCTTCTATAATATTAATTTATGGAAATACCAAAGTGTACCTTAATAATGTGATCCCTCCCTTAAGAAAGACAAATTTCTTGCTCTCCCTTCTTATTAGCAAGTGGGTAGAGATTCAGAAAAACAAACTAAAAAACCCAACCAGAATGATTCCATTAAGTAATAATTAAACCTATTAATTCAAAAACTATTATCTTCTAAAACACAGGTTTGTGGATGGATAGGATTTCTCTTCATCAAATACTTTAAAACTGAGCACGACATTCTGAAATGGCATCAAGAATAACAGCCATAACCTAAACAAGAAAAAATAATAGTTACAACAACCAGAGTTGAAATGAGGGCTCCTCAGTTGGGCCTTTGCAAGGCCTACGGTATATTCAATCTCATTGTCAATAGGTATTTCTTCAAGTCCACAAACACTAAAAAGAACTTGAAATATACTGTAGAGTCTAACCTGTTTTCTACAGAAAAAAATATCTATATATAACACAAACCCGTATAGGCTATAATAAATCAGGCTACATCTAGAAACCAGCTGTAATCATAAGGATATTTACTGTTTTTAAATCAAAAGTTGAAATTGGATCCAAAATATTAGGTTTATGTACCAGCTTTTATCAACAAATAAGTTCTTACTATCATTACATTAAAACTATTTATCTGGTAAATAATAGTATTTTGAAGAACTATACCAAGGGAGCTACAGTTTCTGCCCTATAGAAATATATATACATACAAAGAGTGGTTGGTAAGGGGGAGAATAGTTGGGTAAATGTTTTGACTAGAATGGGCAGGGAGGGGAAAGATGTTTTAAATTTCTAAAAAGAGACTTAAAAGAGCCCTATTTCTCTAAGTTGTTGTTGTTTTCCATCCTTTTTTTCAGCCGAAGATCTTGCTATGTTGCCCAAACTGGTCTTGAACCTGATCTCAAGCAATCCTCCCACTTTGAGTAGCAGGAGCTACAGGAGTGGGCCATCACACCTTTCCTTATTCTTTTTCTTTACTCCCAGGGGAATAAAATAAGCATTAGCTTGAAAACAGAAACACAAAGCAATCACAGGATAATTTGGCCTATACAGCACACTAGCAGCTGTAGGAAGGCCCCCCCGTCAGAGGAAGCCAGGCAGTTCTGACACCTTCTCTAGCTCCACTGGTAATTAAGAAAGGGGGGCGGGGGAAGCCCAGTATATAGGAACTAATCAGAAATTAGAGTAATAAATGTTTTCCCCATCATAGATTTTGATAGGAGTTTCAACAGGTGATCCTTATCACCTGTCAGAAATGGTTGCCTCTCATTATCAAGAAACAGAAGGAAAAACAAAGTGACCAAAGAACTCACCATCCACTCAGGCATGTGAAAAGCTGAGGTGCCCTCATTACCGTCCCACTTCTCCATAGTGCAGGCTTGGGTAAGATATGTCCTGAAGCAAAAGGGAAAGCTGGTTTGGAAATGCCAGGGTTATCTGAGTGCCCCAAAGCAGACCCAAACCTACTGATTTAGAAGTTCACAGTGGCTAGCAGAAGCTGCCTCCCTTTTCACAGCAGCCTCCTATTCAAAGAAAGATCATCAGTCAACTGCCTGACAAGTCCTTTTACTGGCTGGCTTCAAAGCCTTCTGCTTCTGATGCAAAAATCAGAGCTGATGCAAAATGCTGCACCCAAGCACTGTATTTCTCACTGTGCACTCAATGTTTAATGCTACCCAAACACTCTACACCAGTTCCCCAGTAGGGACTTTCTACAGCAGCAGTCAAACTTCCTTCACTTCCCATGTGTAAGGCACTTGTTAATTTCTCCCGCCCCTCAGTACACGTCACTAGAGGTACTGATACCAAGATCAATAAAGACTGAGGTCAAGAAGGCACTCCCATTTCTCAAGAGTTGCTTGATTTGGATTAGTACAGTAAACAGGCGTTTCCTTGAAATCAAGAGCTCCTTACGGCCTTCAAGTTCAAACAGCTATGCAAAAGCTCCCCATCTGCTCACACCAGGGGTCTGGCACCAAACTCTGACATATCTCAAGTTAAATTCTTACTGCATGGGAGGTTCAGATGAAGCCTGGGAAGATCTTTTGCAAAATCATAATTTCTTAGAAGCTCTGAAGAAAGTTCTGGGACCACAGCTCCCTCTGCTGGCTCCCTATGCTATGTACATGAAACTCTTAGGGCCCTTAGCCACTGAAACAACACAGGTGCTGAACTTAAAGCAGCTTCATTGAGGCTAGTCAAGAGCCACCAGGGTAGGTTTAGAGGAGAGCCAGGGTTTCCAAGCAAGACTCGTGCTGCCTCAAAGTCCCTAACTAATGTCAGTTTTTACACACCGGTCTGGTTTCAGAAGAAATAGGGTGTCAACATGGTAGTCCTGTACACTATCACCTTAAAGGCTCATGGAAGCTGTTTCCACTTTATGTCCCTGTATCAGCTCTCTCCTTGCTGTACACTTCAGAAATTTGGAAATAAGACATAACTAGAAAAAAAGGTGATCTAACCTTTACCTGTTTAGTTCATTCCTAGAGTATATTATCCAGTAAGAATACCATAGGTTTCAGGCACAAAGAAGTCCAACAAGAATATACACCTGCCTTGGTCCCTTCCAGTGTTAATTCCCACTCCAGTGGATAATTTCTCTGGAGGGACAGTCATAATATTATAATGATTACAGGTTTGTTACCCTGTAGCACCTTCACTAATTAAGAGAATGGTCCTCTGGATGCAGAATGGAGAGAAGGTAATGTTAGGGAAGAGGTAATGTAAGACGCCAGAGAGGGCACCATTCAAATGACTGGCCAGAGGTATAGACTAGAGAGAAAGGCAAGTGAAAACAGAAGGGGACTGTCGTACGAGGTATGTTCAGAGGTGTCAAGCGGATAGGAATCACAGGGAGAGTGGAGAGCAGGTGCAGTAAGAAGAGAACAGTGAAGTGGAAGTAAAGGAGCTATGGAGTACAGCAATTTGAGTGATGTCAAGAGAGAAACTTGATGAGATGCAGGGAAGATAAGGCCCATTGAGGTCAGGGTGTCATCTTTGCTATTGGATATTTTAGCCTTAGCTTGCAGCAACCTCTAGTTATTGTTCTCTGGTCTTCCTTTTAATCCAAATGTCTCAAAATGAGAACTCACACCTGCTGCCTAAATTTCCAATGATGTATTTCATCTGTGTTTTAAATACATCATGTCTAAAAGCAAAATTATCACTCTTTTTCCCCATCACCTGCCAAACAACTTTCTTTTCTTCTCACTTTTCTATTTGTGTTACAGATGCTGCTGTCTCCTTAGGCAACCAGATATGAGACCTTAGACATCTCTGATTTCCCCTTTTCCCGAGTCCCCATAACAATCAGTTACCAATGACTTCTTAGCCCTCCTCTACCAAGCCTTTCATCTATCCCTCTCTGTTCATTTTCACTGCCTCTTAAAAACTCTCTATAAACCCTTTCCAACATGACCTTCCAATGCGTGTCCCTATTTACACAGTTTATCCTCCAGCTAGGCTGTATAACTTGCTATTTCCTGAATGTAAAGACTGCCCAGTATGGCAACCTTGAGCACTGGTTGTGGAGTAATACAGACTTGGGTTAGAATCCTGGTCTGCCAGTTATTTAACCTCTCCATACCTCCGACTTGCTAATCTGTACAGCAGAAGTAACAATTGCCACCTCACAGGACTGACTGATGTAAAGGTTTTAAAAGAGTACACACACAGTGAGTAGGGCGCCAGCCCCATATACCGAGGGTGGTGAGTTCGAACCCAGCCCCAGCCAAACTGCAACAAAAAATAGCCGGGCGTTGTGGCGGGCACCTGTAGTCCCGGCTACTTGGGAGGCAGAGGCAAGAGAATCGCCTAAGCCCAAGAGCTGGGGATTGCTGTGAGCTGTGATGCCACAGCACTCTACCGAGGGCAACAAAGTAAGACTCTGTCTCAAAAAAAAAAAAAGGATGACACTAAAAGAGTACACACACACTAACTTATTAATGTTACCTCTTAATTATGTTCCTTTCCCACCTCAGTGCCTTTGCATGTGCCATTTTCCCAAATTAAAATTCATTTGTTTCTAACTTCAGAAAGAAGAGAAAATTCATTTGTTTCTCCATCATCTTTGCTTATTCAAATTCCTCAGGGCTCAGCTCAAATGATAGTTCTGCCATGAAAGGTGACCTAAAAAAAGGAATTTCGCTTTCCTCTAGTCCTGTCCTATGGCTATTTCACTATTCTCACCCCTCCTCATATTAGAGTTACTATGTACATGTGTTACCCCCTCATTAGACTCCAGGCTCTTCAGAGGCTTAGCCAACTTTGATTTGCCTACAGAAACTGGCATATAGTTGGTGTTTAAAAAATTACCAAATAAATTAAAAAAATTTTTTTTCTTGGCTCGGCGCCTGTGGCTCAACAGGCTAAGGCGCCAGCCACGTACACCTGAGTGGTGGGTTCGAATCCAGCCCGGGTCCGCCAAACAACAATGACGGCTGCAACCAAAAAAAAAAAATTTTTTTTTCTTTTCTTTTTTTTTTGAGACAGTCTCAAGCTGTCGCCCTAGGTAGAGTGCTATGGCAGCTCAACTCATAGCAACCTCAAACTCTTGGGTTGAAGCAATACTCTTGCCTCAGCCTCCCAAGTAACTGGGACTACAGGTGCCTGCCACCAGCGCCCAGTTATTTTTGGTTATAGTTGTCATTGTTGTTTGGCAGGCCTGGGCTGGATTGGAACCCACCAGCTCCAGTGTATGAGGCTGGCACCCTAGCCGCTTGAGCTACAGGCACTGAGCCTGCTATACATATTTCTTATAGTCCTCTAGGAGTAAGTTACAAAATTAATGTATTTAATATGTTCGTGTTGGCTCGGCGCCTGTGGCTCAACGGGCTAAGGCGCCAGCCACGTACACCTGAGTTGGTGGGTTCGAATCCAGCCCGGGCCTACCAAACGACAATGACGGCTGCAACCAAAAAATGGCCGGGCGTTGTGGCAGGCGCCTGTAGTCCCAGCTACTTGGGAGACAGAGGCAAGAGACTCCCTTGAGCCCAGGAATTAGAGGTTGCTGTGAGCTGTGATGGCACTGCACTCTATCCAGGGTGACAGCTTGAGGCTCTGTCTCAAAAAAAAAAAAATATGTTCGTGTCCACTTTATAGAATATAGAACATTATATTTGTCGGGGCTTAGTTATATTCACTAATGACAGCTATGACTTCTCTGATGATAAGTTCTTACGAGGCTTTTAATCCTTAATTATAATATTATCTCTGTAGGAAGACATAATCCACTTCCATTGCTTGATCCGCACCAATTGTTAACTGTTATAAACCACAACATAATGAAACTTTGAGGAACAAATTAAAGCCAAAAGTCTATCTTACTGCTGGTGAAGAAGCCCTTAGAGTATTTCAGTCAGTGGCAAATCACTAGATTGTTAATACTCCTGTTTTTATTTTCTATGTAATGACTTATTAAATATATGGAAGATGACTGCCTTCATGATAAGCATTAAAACCATGAGAAAAAATGACTTTTAAAGAAACTAAGATTAGGGCTCGGCGGCTAGGGCACCAGCCACAAACACCAGAGCTGGCAGGTTCAAATCCAGACCGGGCTTGCCAAACAACTATGACAACTACAACCAAAAAGTAGCTGGGTGTTGTGGCAGGAGTCTGTAGTCCCAGCTACTTGGGAGGCTCAGGCAAGAGAATTGCTTAAGCCCAAGAGTTAGAGGTTGCTGTGAGCTGTGACGCCACAGCACTCTAAGCCAGGGCAACGTAGTGAGACTATGTCTTAAAAAAAAAAAAGAAACTAAGATTAGGAATAAAAGAATAAACAAAGTGAAATATATCACTTTGGCAGGCTGAACTGTTTTAGTTATGGCATTGTTTTGCTTTCTTAGTCTCAGTTTTTTCCTAATTTTCTTTAGTTTCTTAGGCTTTAAAATAGACTTCATGTGAACACTGTAACTTTGCTGCACCTTTCTCTAATGATTCTGAAATGAAAATAAAATACAATATTAGCTATTACCTTGAGAACTGAAGGTCTATTTACTGACCAGAGCTGTGTCAGGTATAAGGTGTAGGTGTAAGTACTAGTTTTATTATTATTTATTTATTTATTTTGAGACAGAGTCTCACTGTCGCCCTCAGTAGAGTACATTGGCATCACAGCTCACAGCAACCTCAAACTCTGGGGCTGAAGCGATTCTCTTGCCTCCACCTCCCAAGTCGCTGGGACTACAGGCGCTTGCCACAACACCTGTTTTCTGTTGCATCTGTCGTTGTTTAGCTGGCCTGGGCTGGGTTCGAAACTGCCACCCTCAGTATATGTGGCTGGCACTGTAACCACTGTGCCACAGGTGCCAAACTGTTAAGTACTAGTTTTAAACTTGCTTCCATATAATTTCATTTTACCATAATATGCCTTAGAAGATTCATCTATGGCAAAGGTAAGAATGAGACCATTGCACATTGATTATAGAACATATGACATTTGGGTGAGTAGTTAGCAAGTTCAAAAAGAGTTATATAAACTGTATCTGCTCTTGCAGGCTCCTGTTGTACAAAAATTGCCTGAATGTATGAACAGTTCAGAACAATCTTTTTTTTAACTCCAAGAACAGTTCAAAGTTCTATGTACCAGGTGTGTTCTAACAATGGTGACTTGATAGATCAATGAGGGTATGCCAGATTATCTCAAATCAGAGTGAATATATGCTCAGGGCTCAAGGGGGAAAGACAAAGTTAATATTTCCAGAGGTCAAAGCCAAAAGACAACCAGGCAGTAAATAAGTTACCACAATGGTAGCACAGTTTTAAGCTAAGGGTGATAAATCTGGATCCGAGAATCATAGCCACAGGGCAAAGGATACAAGAATGTGGACCTCTATTCCTTGCTCATTCCTAATGGTTTTATTAGACTTCAGCAAGTCACCTGATCACTCCCTCCTTCAGTTTCCTTATTACAAAATGAGGGAGAGGTAAGGAAGAGTGTACTGTGGAAGGGTGGAACTGGTTCTTTCCAGTTCTGACATTCAATATTTCCAATCCATCTGGCTTCTCTGAGACTATAAAAAAAAAAAAAACCTATTCCTTAGTCACCTTTGTTACAACTTATTATAGAGGCTAAGGTTCCTAACCACCTGAGTTCAAAGCTCAGTGTGGTCAATTATGAAGCTTCCTAGAATTCAAGCTGCCTCCCTTGCCCATTCAAACTTGAAATGCTAATGCTACCACAACAACTGGCATTAAGTCCTCCTCCTTACCTTACAACCCACATAATGTTAGGCATCTGACCTTTTAGTTCCTCTGTGATCTTAAAACTGCTATCTGACAGATATTGAAGATTCAACAGGAGGCATTATCAATACTGGTACAGACTACATAGGCTTTAAAGGTGCCTAGACTTGGGTTTAAAGGCTGGCTCCATCCCTTACTAGTGGTGTACCCTCAAGTAAGCTACATAATTTTTTATTTTTATTTTTGGGAGATACAGTCTTCCTCTTGTTGCTTGGGCTAGAGTGCCATGGCATCAGCCTCCTGACCAGCTGGGACTATAGGTGCCTACCACAATGCCTGGCTAATGTTGCTTTTCTTTCCTTCCTTCCTTTTTTTTCTTTTAAATTTTTCTATTTTTAGTAGACACAGGGGTCTCAGGCTGGTCTTGAACTCCTGAGCTCAAGTGCACCTCCCGTCTCAGCCTGCCAGAGTACTAGGATTATAGGCCTGAGCCACCCCACCTAGCCTCAGACTCTACATTTTTAACAGCTCTCAGTAAATGATGAGATGCCAATGCTGCTGGGACTACACTTTGAGAAGTTAGGGCCTAGATAATTCCATCTGTGGAATGGCCTACTTTAATTCATTAAATTCAACTTATTTATACATGATTACAATCAGCATGATCACTTTAAAATCCAATCACATTGTTTGTTTATGACAACTCAGTTGGTCCCCATGGTCTTTTTTTTTTTTTTTTGAGACAGAGCCTCAAGCTGTCACACTGGGTAGAGTGCCGTGGCATCACAGCTCACAGCAACCTCCAATTCCTGGGCTCGAGTGAGTCTCTTGCCTCTGCCTCCCAAGTAGCTGGGACTACAGGTGCCTGCCACAACGCCCGGCCATTTTTTGGTTGCAGCCATCATTGTTGTTTGGAAGCCCGGGGCTAGATTCAAACCTGCCAGCTCAGGTGTACGTGGCTGGCGCCTTAGCCCGTTGAGCCACAGGCACTGAGCCGGTCCCCATGTTCTCAAAATAAAATCCAAACTCCTTAGCATGATGACATATAAGACCCTTCATGCCTTTGCATAGTTCTGGAGCCTTAGCTCTCTGCATTCCCTACCTCCCCACTCAGACACACATCTTCCGAACTTATAGAGTTATAGCTTAGCTCTAACTTCCTTCAGTACATAATTCCAGCTCTTGATCTAGGTTAAGAATCAATTCTACAAATTACTGACTAGTCACCCACACTGATATCTATAATAGCATGTATCAGCATTGATACTGTAATTGATCATTTTCCTATTTTCACACTGGAACTGTAAGTAATTTGAGGGCAGAGATAATGTGTCTTATTCCTGTATTCCAAGTGCCTAACATATAATAAACAATTAATGAGGGCTGGGCGTGGTGGCTCACACCTGGAATCCTAGTACTCTGGGAAGCCGAAGCAGGTGGATTGCCTGAGCTCATAGGTTCAAGACCAGACTGAGGCAGAGTGAGACCTCATCTCTAAAAATAGCCAGGTGTTGTGGCGGGCGCCTGTAGTCCCAGCTACTTGGGAGGCTGAGGTAAGAGAATCGCTTGAGCCCAAGAGTTTAAAGTTGCTCTAGCTGAGACACCAAGGCGCTCTACCCAGTGAGACTCTGGAAAAGAGAACCAGGTATGAGTAAGGAAAAGAGAACCAGGTATGAGTAAGAAAGGACAAAACCATAAATAGAAACATCACTATAACAAAATTATGCCCATTGTAGTTAAAGGTACCACCTTGTCAATGACTATCCCATTCAGTGTTTTTCAGATAAACAATTAAGCAATACAAAGACTACAGTATTCTAAAGCAAGCACCAAGCCAACTTCTTCA
Organism: Perodicticus potto; assembly: GCA_963574655.1. NCBI lineage: Eukaryota > Metazoa > Chordata > Mammalia > Primates > Lorisidae > Perodicticus > Perodicticus potto. The sequence continues at coordinate 7,501 of CAUYRH010016449.1, read as the reverse complement.
GTCCCTCATAAGTCCTCTAGAACTTGGTAGTAGAATGTGGACTTAAACCCTCAATTTCCCTGACACAGCTAATAGAGTGCCACTTAGGCCAGGGTTAAGTTTGCTGCATAGATAGCACCTCTTGCTGAAACTGTCCTTAAATAGAAGTTAAGCTTAAACTTGAAACTTTTTTTTGGTAATTATTATTATTATTATTTATTGTTTGGGATTCATTGTGGGTACAAAGAGTTAGGTTATTTATATATATATATATATATATTTTTTTTTTTTTTTTTTTTTTTACGGTTTTTGGCCAGGGCTGGGCTTGAACCCACCACCTCCAGCATATGGGGCCAGCGCCCTACTCCTTTGAGCCACAGGCGCCGCCCCAAGAGTTAGGTTATATTGATTGCATTTGTTAGATACAGTCCCTCTCATAATTGTGTCCCACCCCCCAAGAGGTATGCCATATACCATGACCCCTCACCCCCGTTCCTCCTCCCTTCTCCCCGCTTGCTCAATTCCCCTATCCCCACCCTTGTATTAGCTCATTTACTGCCTTCATATTAGAATAGAATACATTGGATTCTTGCTTCTCCATTCTTGTGCTGTTTTACTAAGAACAATGAATTCCACTTCCATCCAGGTTAATACAAAAGATGTAAAGTCTCCATCTTTTTTAGTGGCTGAATAGTAGTCCATGGTACAATATACCACAGCTTAATCCATTCCTTGGTTGGTGGGCAGTTAGGCTGTTTCTACATTTTAGCAATTGTAAATTTAGCTGTAATTAACAGTCTAGTGCAAATGTCCTTATGATAAAAGGATTTTTTCTCTTCTGGGTAGATGCCTACTAATGGGATTGCAGGATCAATTGGGGGGTCTAATTTGTTTGAGGATTCTCCATACTTCCTTCCAAAAAGTTGTATTAGTTTGCAGTCCCACCAGCAGTGTAAAAGTGTTCTCTTCTCTCCACATCCACACCAGCATCTGCACCTTTGAGATTTTGTGATGTGGATCATTCTCACTGGGATTAGATGATATTTCAGAGTAGTTTTGAGTTGCATTTCTCCGATTAGGGACCATGAGCAGTTTTTCATGTTTGTTAGCTATTTGTCGTCTTCTTTAGAGACGGTTCTATTCATCTAGTGATATTTGGGTTGTCTTTTGTTGTTGTTTGAGTTCTCTATAGATCCTAGTTATCAAGTTTTTGTCCAATTCATACTATGCAAATATCTTTTCCCATTTTAAAGGTTGTCTGTTTGCTTTGGTTGTTGTTTCCTTAGCTGTACACAAGTTTTTCAGTTTAAGTCCCATTTGTTTATTTTTCTTGTTGCAGTTGCCATGGAAGTCTTCTTCATAAAATCTTCCCCCAGGCAGGTATCTTCAAGTGTTTTCCTCACACTTTCTTTGAGAATTTTTATTGTTTCTTGCCTTAGATTTGAATCTTTTATCCATCTTGAATCAATTTTTGTAAGTAGTGAGAGGTGCAGGTCCAGTTTCAGTCTTTTACATGTGGTTATCCAGTTCTCCCAGCACCATTTATTGAACAGAGATTCTTTACCCGGGTGTATGTTCTTGTTTGGTTTATCAAAGATCAGCTGGCTAGAGGGTTAGTTTCATCTCATGGTTTTCTATTCAGTTCCAAATGTCAATGTCTCTTTTTTGTGTGCCAATAACATGCTGTTTTGAGCACCATGGCTTTGTAGTATAGCCAAAAGTCTGGTAGGGTGATACCCCGCCCCAGCTTTGTTTTTATTACTAAGAATTGCCGTGGCTAACAGTGTTTCTTTTGGTTCCATAAAAAACAAAGAAGTATTTTTTCCAAATCTTTAAAGTATAATGATGGTATTTTAATGGAGATTGCACTGAATCTGTAGATTGCTTTGGGTAGTATAGACATTTTCACAACGTTGATTCTTCCCAACCATGAGCATGGTATGGTCTTCCATTTGTTAATATCTTCTACTATTTCTTTTCTTGGGGTTTCATAATTTTCTTTGTAGAGGTCCTTCACTTCTTTTGTTATGTATATTCCTAGATATTTCATTTTTTTAAGGTATTGTGAAAGGAATTGCATCCTGTTTAGCTTCTCATCTTGGCTGTTATTGGCATATACAAAGGCTGATTTGTGGACATTGATTTTATATCCTGAGGCACTGCTGTATTTTTTGATCACTTCCAGGAGACTTGGGGTTGAGTCTTTGGTGTTTTCTAAGGATAAGATCATATTGTCAGCAAAGAGTCAGAGTGTGACCTCCTCTGTACCCATCATCCTTTATTTCCTTCTCTTGCCTGATTTTATTATCTAGAACTTCCAGCACTATGTTGAATAGTAGTGGCAATAGAGGACAACCTTGTCTGATTCTACTTGTAAGGGGAAAAGCATTCAGTTTTACTCCACTAAGTATAGTATTAGCTGTGGGTTTTTCATAGATGGCTTCCATCAGATTCAGCAATGTGCCACCTGTGCCTAAATTCTTAAGTGTTCTAATTAGAAGAGGATGCTCAATTTTATTGAATGTTTTTTCTGCATCTATTGAGAGGATCATATGGTCTTTGTTTTTGCTTCTGTTGATATGGTGAATTATGTTTATGGACTTACATTTGTTAAACCAACCTTGCATCCCTGGGATGAAACCTACTTGATCACGATTAATGATTTTTTTAATGTTTGGCTAGGATTTTATTGAGAATTTTTGCAGCTATATTCATTAGTGAAATTGGTCTGAAATTCTCCTTTTTAGTTGAGTCTTTTCCTGGTTTTGGTATCAGGGTGATGTTTGTTGGGGAAGACTCCTCCCTTCTCAATTTTTTGAAATAATTTCTGCAGTATAGGAATAAGCTCTTCTTTAAAGGTTTGCTAGAATTCTGGTGTGATGCCATCTGGACCAGGGCTTTTTTTGGTTGGGAAATTTTTTTATTGTTTCTTCAATCTCAATTGTTGAAATTGGTCTTTTCAAGAGATCTATTTCTTCTTGATTAAGTTGAGGTAGGGGGTGATTCCAGGTATTGACCTATTTCTTCCACATTGTCAAATCTCTGGGCAGTTTCTTAAACAATGTTTAAGATAAGGACTAGAAACAAAAACCACGTAAAGAACGAACAAAGATAAATACATTCAGAAAAGAAAACAGACAATTACTACATCGAAATATTAAGCAATATTAGTAATAATAATGGCAAGAAAGTAACGTTCGCATTCGCATTCGCATTGTCAAATAAAACATTATAGAGTGCTTTGACTCTGAGGCTCAGTGTGAAGTCATCAGCTAACTTCTTATTTTTTTTTTCCCAAAGTCTCAAAAAATAGACAACTAATGTTATATAAATAAAAATAAAGGAGAGTTTCAAAAAACAGATCATGCCAAATCTTATAGACAATAGAAAAAGAAGAAATATTTTAAAATCATTCTACTTGATCTGTATACACCTGTATATTGATCTTGATCTATATATTGAAATTGGAGAAAATATATTATTATAAAGGGAAATTACAAACATATTTCACTTATAGGTGAGGATACAATATCCTAAACAACATATTAACAAGTTGAAATACAAATTAATGTTTAAGTAATGTACTTTGGTCAAAAAATTTATGTGAGATTTAGTCACTATTTTCTTTCCTTTTTTTTTTCTTTCTCTCACCCCCTCCCTCCTTCTATGTCTGCTCTCTCCTTCCCCCAAGCCCCACTGTGTCATTAATTGTCACTAATTGTCCTCAAATCAAAGTTGAATACATAGGATTTATGCTTTTCCATTCCTATGATGTTACACTAAGAATAATGTAACCCCCTCCATCCAAGTTAGAATAAATGCTGCAAAGTCTCCATTGTTTTTGATGGCTAAGTAATATTCCATGGTATACATATACCATAGCTTACCTATCCATTCCTGGGTTGAAGGACATTTAGGCTGTTTCCACATTTTAGCAATTGTAAATTGGGCTATGATAAACAGCCTAGTATAAGTGTCTTTATAATAAAAGTTTTCTTTTCCTTCTGGATAGATGTCCAGTAATGGGATTGCAGGATCAAATAGGAGGTCTAGGTTGAGTTCTTTGAGCTTTCTCCATACTTCCTTCCAAAAAGGCTTCCTTTTTTTTTCTTTCCCTCACCCCCTCCCTCCTTCTCTGTCTGCTCTCTCCTTCCCCCAAGCCCCACTGTGTCATTAATTGTCATTAATTGTCCTCAAATCAAAGTTGAATACATAGGATTCATAGGGCATCCAGATGGGTACAGAGGAGGTCAAACGCTCCCATTTTGCTGATGATATGATCTTATACTTAGAGAACCCCAAAGACTCAACTACAAGACTCTTGGAAGTCATCAAAAAATACAGTAATGTCTCAGGATATAAAATCAACGTCCACAAGTCAGTTGCCTCTGAATATGCCAACAGCACTCAAGATGAGAGGTTAATTAAGAACACAACTCCCTTCACCATAGCCCCAAAGAAAACGAAATACTTAGGAATATACCTAACAAAAGAAGTGAAAGACCTCTAAGAAAATTATGAAACCCTAAGAAAGGAAATAGCAGAGGACTTTAACAAATGGAAGAACATACCATGCTCATGGGTAGGAAGAATCAAACATTGTTAAAATGTCTATACTTCCCAGAGCAATTTACCGATTCAACGCCATCCCTATTAAAATACCAACATCCTACTTTCAAGACCTGCAAAAAATGATTCTGCATTTTGTATGGAATGAGAAAAAAACCTGTATAGCTAAGGCAGTTCTTAGTAATAAAAACAAAGCTGGGGGTATCACCATACCAGATTTTAGGCTGTATTACAAGGCCATAATGGTCAAGATAGCATGGTAATGGCACAAAAATAGAGACACAGATACTTGGAATCATATAGAAAACCTGGAAATGAAACCAACAACTTACAGCTATCTAATCTTCAATAAACCAAACCAGAGTGTTCACTGGGGGAAAGACTCCCTATTCAATAAATGGTGCTGGGAGAATTGGATATCCACATGTAAAAGACTGAAACTGGACCCTCACCTTTCTCTACTCACACAAATTGATTCAAGATGGATAAAGGACTTAAATTTAAGGCATGAGACGATAAAAATCCTCAAAGAAAGAATTGGAAAAACACTGGAATATATTGGCCTGGGGAAAGACTTTATGAGACAGACTGCCAAGGCAATAGCAACAACTGCAACAATAAACAAATGGGACTTAATTAAACTGAAAAGCTTCTGTACAGGAGACAACAAACAAAGCAAAGAGACAACCTACCCAATGGGAAAGGATATTTGCACATTTTGAATCTGACAAAAGTTTAATATCCAGGATCTATACAGAACTTCAATTAATCTACAAGAAAAAAACCAACAATCCCATACAGTAATGGGGAAGAGAGATGAATAGAATCTTCTCTAAAGATGACAGACAAATGGCCAGTAAACACTTGAAAAAATGCTCATTGTCCTTAATCATTAGAGAAAAGCAAATTAAAACCACCCTGAGATACCATTTTTTTAACAATGGTGATTCTGACAGGGTCAGAATCTCTGATACTGTCATTTCTCTGATACTTAGTCATGTTCAGCATTTCCCCCCCCCCTCTTTCGGTTTCTTGGCCATTTGCCTATCTTCATTTGAGAAAAATCTGCTCGTATATTTTGCTGGATTTTTGGCTGAATTTTTTTCCTTGCTGATTTGTTGGAGTTCTTTGTAGATTTTGGATATTAGGTCTTTGTCCAATGTATGGTTCGTTAATATTTTCTCCCATGCTGTAGGTTGTAACTCTGTTGATTATTTCCTTCACTGTGCAGAAACTTTTTAGTTAAATTAAATCCTATTTATTTATTTTTGTTTTTCTGTCTTTACTTTTGGGGTCTACACATAAATTATTTGCCCAGAACATGGGTGGGGAATCTGTGGTTTTTTGTTTTTGTTTTGGGGTTTTCTTTTGCAGTTTTTGGTCAGGGCTGGGTTTGAACCCACCACTTCCAGCATATGGGGCCGGCACCCTACTCCTTTGAGCCACAGGCACCACCAAGGAACCTGTGGTCTTAAGGTCCCATGTGACCTTCTAGATTTTTAGATGTGGCTTTTGAACTGATCCAAATGTTTTGGAACACATCCTTTTATTAAAAGGGGTGCAGCAGAGAAAGATGAAGCTTTTCTTGCCCCTCCTTTAGGGCTTAAAAAGAACAATCTTGAAATAAGAATTTCACAGGTTCCCCAATCCTGATACCCTAGACCAATATCTAGAAAAGTTTTTCCCACATTCTCTTCTAGAGTTGTTATGGATTCAGGTATTTAATCCATCATGAGTTAATTTTTATATATGGTGAGAAATGGAGAAGGAACTGGACAGTTTCATTCTTCTACATGTGGCTATACAGTTTACCCACCACTTTATTGAATAGGGATTCCTTTTCTCAAGTTTTTATGTGTTTTGTCATATAAAATTAAACGGGGGGAGAGGGGGCTTTCTATGCTGTTAAAAACATTGTGTAATGGATGAAATAATGTTTCTGTTTCATTTTTTGTAAAAAATATCATATTTCCAGATGAAGGAGCAAGTCCTGGAGTGACTACCAATGGCATTCTAAGCTCTTTCCAGATATGATGACTGTTCTCTGGACAAGTGTGGATTGTTCCAGTAATCTGAAATGTGCTGTCCAGTGTACTAAATATAGCCCTGCCATAACTTCTTCCTTCCTGCCAAGGAATCTAGAATAGTATCTAACTCTGTTTTTCAGAGCTTTTCAGCATCCTGGAGTTAACTGTGTTAAGATGTGAACTCCTTTCAAAAATGCAACAGCTCAAAAGGTAGTTTTGATAAAGCTTGCTTATGACTGAAACTGAAATTAAGATAACAACTCACCTCAGAAGAAACAGATTTGAATTCATTTGTAGCTATTTTTCAATACCCTTTATATATTTTTAAAAATTGAAGCAGAGTCTTTGGTTGTTAAGCTCTTCATTGAGTTTCCTACAAAAAATTAAAGTACTGGGGCATGATATCATGGTAAGTGTCAACCAAAAATTTAGCCACAAAGAATTAGGTACAATGTACCCTATGGATACAGAAACACAAAGTGTTACAAGTCACATAGACTTATAGGAAATGACTAAGCAGGAACAGTTTGCACACAAAAAAAGATTTTTGCTGTGTGAACTGTTATATATTGCATGATGTGAGTTACTATACATTTGGAAGACACCCTCCACCTTACCCATCTGTGTATAAATATCTCTTCCCGGAGCTTCCACACATTCTAATGTGGATATTTATAGGAGAATAACCGCTGAAACCACTTATTCCAAATGGCTGTGGCTCCTTGCTGTCTGTTTTGCTGGAGTAGATACTTTGTGTCCTAACTGGAGGCTTTCTCCAGAATGCAGAGACCAGAATAGCAAGCTGCCTCCCCTCTCCCAGGTAGTCAGCAGCAGCCTTGTTACTGGAATCCAAGCCTACTGAGCTAGGTCTCTGCCAGTGTCCTAGTGATGCAGGACAAGACAGCTCTACAACTGCTGCCTTGGCC
>CAUYRH010016448.1:0-24934 GCA_963574655.1 Perodicticus potto | reverse complement strand
TTGCTTTGGTTGTTGTCTCCTTAGCTGTACAGAAGCTTTTGAGTTTAATTAAGTCCCATTTGTTTATTTTTGTTGTTGTTGCAATTGCCATGGCAGTCTTCTTCATGAAGTCTTTCCCCAGGCCGATATCTTCCAGTGTTTTCCTATGCTTTCTTTCAGGATTTTTATTGTCATGCTTAAATTTAAGTCCATTATCCATCTTAAATCAATTTTTGTGAGTGGAGAAAGGTGAGGGTCCAGTTTCAGTCTTTTACATGTGGATATCCAGTTCTCCCAGCACCATTTATTGAATAGGGAGTCTTTCCCCCAAGGTATGTTCTTGATTGGTTTATCTAAGATTAGGTGGTTGTAAGTTGTTAGTTTCATTTCCTGGTTTTCTATTCGATTCCAAGTGTCTGTGTCTCTATTTTTGTGCCAGTACCATGATGCCTTGACCACTATGGCCTTGTAGAACAGCCTAAAATCTGGTATGGTGATGCCCCCAGCTTTGTTTTTATTACTAAGAAACTGCCTTAGCTATATGGGTTTTTTTCAGGTTCCATATAAAACGCTGAATCATTTTTTCCAAATCTTGAAAGTACGATGTTGGTATCTTAATAGGGATGGCATTAAATAGGTAGATTGCTTTGGGAAGTATAGACATTTTAACAATGTTAATTCTTCCCAGCCATGATCATGGTATGTTCTTCCATTTATTCAAGTCCTCTACTATCTCCTTTCTTAAGGTTTCATAATTTTCTTTATAGAGGTCTTTTACCTCTTTTGTTAGGTATATTCCTAAGTATTTCATTTTAGGTCAATACCTATCAAGATATATATACTGCTTGGTTGTGGGGTTTTTGTTTTTGTTTTTTGTTTTTTTAATTCCCCATGAATATTTTTATTTTCATGCATGGTCTATGCTTTTTGAACATCCACTAACAAGGTTGGTTTTTTTTAAGGGATTATTGAACAACTAATGTGCCTTGAAAGCCAGCAATAGTTTATTCCTTAGAAGAGATTAGGGATGTATTTCCCCAGAGACAATCACTTACATTCCAGGGTAAAATTCCTAGAGATTTAACCTATCTCTTCTTTCCCCAAAGTATATTTCTTTATACTCCAGTGTAAAAGTCTTTTTTCCTTCTACAGAAGATTGGTAGTTGTGCCAGGATTCCCTGTATAAACTTTGAGCCTCATCATTTTGGTGTTTGTCTCCTGGGATGCAAACATGCTGTCTGTGCAGGCAGCACTCATCTTAGTCGGGTTGTCTTGAGAGGAACTGAGGTGTGGAGAAATGACGCAAGCCATGAGTAATTAACTGTCTGAATCTATGATCCAGAAATCTTGTGACTCCTGCCAATATTTATACATAAAATTCTTGGGATAATTTGTTAACTTGTAAATAGGGTAAACGCTCAGACCCTTCACAGTTTTTGTGTTAACAGTGCCAATATTTTACTAAACTACTGTATTCCCTAGCCTCTTTACAGTTAAAAGAAGACAAATGATCAAATTCTCAATAATGATATGAAAGCAGAAGTTATTGTTTGGGAATTTTAGAAAATGCTTTTCCCCTGAGTTCTCCTGGTTTCTGAAATATGGTTATAATGACTGAGGATACAGCATCCTTTTTTTAACCGCAAGATAATTTTGTGAATTGAATGTCCAAAATTTGGATGTAATAATGCAAAAAGTGTTATTCCTAGCAAGGGAACATCCTATGAAAGAGAAGAGATTATTTAATCCATTAACTCCATCAGCAATCTCATATTTGCAGAATCTGTACTTGGTTCTAGGAATATAAAGATGAATAAACTCATTTCCTGCTCTCAAAGAGTGTGGGGAGAAACATAAAACTAATGATGGAAATAATTTATGGTAAGAATTATATAGTGATATGTGCATTATATCATTAATATTTATGATTACAAACACCTTCAATTTCCTTCTCTCTCTTGCTTTTTAGTAAATGGTTGGCTAAGCAAATCTTGGTAAAAACCTAACTCTCAGTGCCTATCATATGAACTTGAATGTGGCTGAAAAACACATATAAGACTTCTCTTAGAAACCTGTAGTATATTCACTTTCTCATTCTCAAAGATGGCTGTTTTATTTCTTCTCTTTTATTTTCTAATTTCTAACATCTGCTTTATAACCCAATTCCTCCACTATTTTCATGGTCAAGTGATAAACTTGTTTACTATTTCATTGAGGAAATAGAAGCAATAAGAAAAGACCTTTACAAGTTTTTGCAAACACATCAACCTATTTACCTGCCTATATTTACATATGCTCTATCTTCTTTCCTGGTACTATGGGTTAATTGTCCTATCTCACATCTAGGGCTACCCCCTCCACGTCTGTATTATTTTCTATCCCTTCTTGAAAGTCAAAAACATTGCTCCATAAATTTTCTCCCCTCTTCTCAATCAATATTTCCTTTCTCTCACTGGATCCTTCCCATAAAGAAACCACAGAGATATGTTTCTCAAGTGATGAACCAAAGCCCGGAGCAATCTCAAGGTTAACAAGCATGAGGAAGGCCCAGGATGATACAGACAGATCAACAAGAGGGGACCAGAAAGTAAAGCTGTTATCTCAGCATCTCAGTAAATATCTACAGGTACAAAGGGAGTACTAAAATCTACAAGTACTAAACTGATGCTATGACATTATGTATATTTTAAGTACTTTAGATACAATCCTTGGACAAAAAGGAAGAGAGATATAACTTTTCAAAGATTGAGAACAAGTTGCTTTCTTTCTTTTTTTCTTTCTTTCTTTTTTTTTTTTTTTTTGAGAGAGAGAGTCTCACTCTGTTGTCTGACTAGGGTGTAATGGCATTAGCATAGCTCACCACAACCTCAAACTCCTGGGCTCAAATAATCTTCCTTCCTCAGCCTACCAAGTAGGTGAGACTACAGGTGCACACCACCACACCTAGCTGACTTATTTTTCTCTTTTTTGTAGAGATATGGTGTTGCTATGTTGCTCAGCCTTGTCTCAGACTTCCTCATGCTTTCCTCCCTCCTTGGCCCCACAAATTTCTAGGATTACAAGCATGAACCACTGTGTATAGTGTATTAGGACATTTTAAGCTGATTACAATTTTTTTTATCACCAGAATAAATACCTAAGATAAAACAGTTATATATATAAAAAAAGGAGATTGGTTTATTTTGAGTAGGGGGACTCCTAAATTTATAATCTCAGATGGTATAATTAACAGTCTGAATCTATGATCCAGAAATCTTGTGACTCCTGCCAGTATTTATTAACTGAAAGTATTAATTAAAAAGTTCATATAATATTTTTATTATGAGATTTTGGAATTTGACAAAAATCAAATGAAAAATCAAATCAAAAATCAAAAATCAAATTAAAACTCTAGTGTGAAAATGATCTGCCAAACCACTATCAAAACATGAGATACATGGTTCAGTAAAGTGTACCCTGACAGGAGGAGGTGAAGAGTCCTGAGGGGTAACTGCCTTTGGGAGCATGTTCTAATCAACAGAAGCAGCAATGAGGCTTGGCAAGCACTTGGGAAACCAGAATTTCAATGTGGCGGAGCATCGGATGCATGTTGGATGCTTTCAGTTCCCATTTTAACTGAAACTAAATGTGCCTCCCAAGAAAGAAATTGTCAACTGACTAGTTGCATATTCAGAAGTCCTAATTATCTTGCTTTTACCTTTTTTTGTTTTTTGAACTTTTCTTCTTTGCCTGATGTAACCTAAGATGTTCCTTACCTGTGTAGTACATCTCTAGATGTTCAACACTGGTGATTATGTCTCTCTGTTCCCCAGTGCCTAGGCCAACCAGAAACAAACCTGTATGCTTTCCATTACCAATTGACTAGTTTTCACAGCTTGATGTATCAATTTCAAGATTCTTCTAAATTTAGAAAATGAGTTTGACCATAACTTGGCACTGATGAGATCTTTTTTCCTTTACTTTCTGAAAACATGACTACTGAAGCAAATAAAATACTATCCTGTTTGCTTCTAAAAAGAGATAGGAAGTAAGTGGAAAGTACATTGACTATTTTGCTTCTTCAAAAATATACTCTCTTAGGGAAATCACTGTGCTGTCTGCTAATGAGTTTGAGAGCCTAATCTGACATTGATGTTCTTTATGCATCATTTAATTGTTTCATGTTTAATTGCATTACAACAAAGCCAACATCTGAGGCAATGAAGATACAAAGGATATTTTGCAAACTCAGAAAAGGAGGATGGAGTCACAGAGCATATTTCCCATGGGAAAAAAAATTCCATAGACTAGACTAATCATCTTAGTTATGTTAGACAGAGGAGGCCATGATGAAACAAAAGCCAGCAACTTAGTAAAAGAGAATTTAAGAGCCAACAATAGTTCTTAATTGACAGCACAAGCCATTCATTCCCTTTGTTGTAGAATGAAAAGAGAGGTTTTAAATTTTAACCTTATTTTGGTATCATATGCTGAAGATACTATTCATGAGGCATCATAAAAATTTCAGATAATCAAATTCACTACTTACTGATGTTTGTTCTCAGTGTGTATAGTCGTTTAATTTGTTCCTCATGAAATGAGGAATTTATATTTGGACGACCTACATATGGCAATTGTAAGGTTAATATGTGCATTTTCACACTGTCGAAATATTTTTATTAAAGTTATTATCTGGCATACAGAACAGAATCTGAAATAGAGAAGAGAGACAATGCATATTTAATGAATGAAAAAATATTTTTATAAATTGTCTTTGAGACTGGCATAGCATATTCAAAGAATGCTTCAGACAAAGATATTAAATTTAAAAAGCAGCAAGAAATCCTGAAAGTCAAGTTTTCATCACTCATATTTCACAAGGACAAAAGATGTTATTAAAATTCTTCTTAAATAACTGTAGTGGCTCCAGGGAAAAAACTTATGGGTACAAGAAGTAACTGGTTTGATGTCCATTACACAAACTTAACATATGTTTGGGCCTAGAGAACATGGACTTCATATGCATGCCCTTTTATTGGTGGCTTCTATAATTTATTACTGTGTTTTAATCTCTAAATTTCTTTATTTTTCTTTCTTTTTTTTCATTAATTCATATACATATAGATCATGAATACATTTATGCATATGTGGAGTACAATATGTTGATTTTTTTTTACAATTTAGAGTGCTTACATCAAACTAATTAATAGAGCTTTTGGCTCATTTACTTGATTATTGTGTTAAGACGTTTATGTTCTATACTTGATAGATTTGACTTGTACCCTTGCAATATGCACAATAGGTGTGGTCCCACCATTTTCTCCTCCTCTATCAAACCTCCCCTCTCCCCTCTTTTCCCATTCTATTTCTCTCCTTCATCCTGGGCTATAGTTGTGATCTATCTTTCATAAAAAAGTGTGAGTAAATATAAATTGGTTTCATAGAAGTATTGAGTACATTGCATACTTTTTATTCCATTCATGAGATACTTTACTTCGGAGAATATGTTCCAGGTCCATCCATGTAAACACAAAAAAGGCAAAATCTTTAAATTTCTATAAAATCAAGAAACCAAATTACTTTGAAGTATATAAGTGGTTCATGGAAGCAATGGATCATTGCTTTTAGAAAAAGCTAAATACACACATGAAATTGTATAATTCTACCATCTTTTTGATTAAATAAACAAGTCAACCAGATTGTATCATTTGAGGCCCAGTGCTATGGCTCATGCCTGTAATCTTAGTACTCCGAGAGGCTGAGGCAGGTAGATTGCTTAAACTCAGGAGTTCCAGGCCAGCCTGAGAAAGAGGGAAACCCTGTCTCTACTAAAAATAGAAAAACTAGCCAGGCGTTCTGGCAGGCACCTATAGTCCCACAAATTGGGAGGCTGAGCCAAGAGGCTAGCTAGTTTGACCCCACGACTTTAAGGTTGCTCTGAGCTCTGATGCCATGGTACTCTACCAGGGCAACAAAGTGAGACTCTGTTTCAAAAAACAAACAAACAAACAAAAACATTATCTTATAGGCCAGCCTCTCTGGTAGGTAAGCAAATACAGAATCCTTCCCTAAATGCAGCTTACAATTTAGAGCAGAAAGTAGATGTGGAATAGAAATTAAAGTGTGTTGAATATATGGTACTATTGGGTGCAACATGATGGACTAACCTTGTCTGGGCATTTGTTGAGAATCCTCTGAAGTAGTGATATTTTCTTGAGATTTTGTTAAATGCTAATTTCTCTATGGTAGAAGGGGGTTCAGGCAGAAGGAAGACAAGGCAAAGAACAAGACATGTCCAAGAACCAGAAAGGAGTCAGGTCCAGCAGGTGCACAGTCAGGCCTGGCTGGGGAATGAAAGAAAAGCGAGAAGCTGGCGCAGATTACTGACTCTCACAGCAGGTGTCAAATGTAAACTACAAAGCTCTGAGTGAAGCGTGATTCCCCCAAATGAGCAAAGTTGTGGCAATAATCTCAACCTCCAGTTAAACTCATTCTGTCTCTTGCTTTCATCTTCAGGGAAGCCATGTGCTAAATCTTCGCACTGTACTTGAAGCAAAATGGTACCAAAATTCTGGAAAAGGAGATGTGTGGAAAGTCTTAGTGGAGACTTTTGAATAAAATGAAAGTCTCATTAGGAGACGTCATTTTACCCTATTTTCCTTTCCTCTTGCCGTCTGGGAGATAGAAATGAGGCCAGAGGTGCAGCAATCCTTTTACAATGTGAGAATCATGTCCTCCATGTCGACTAATGTGAAAAAGCCCAAGGTCAGGGGAAGGAGAATCAAGTTTATTTTGCCATTGACATCATGGGCAGCCCTTGACATTGTGCACTGCACAGGTCACATGGCCACACGCACTTGCCTTCCCTGGGTGCTTAATGGGAGGTGCCATTGAACCATCTTACCAGAACTAGTGGGTCTATTCTTATACTTATTTTGGTATGGAAAAAATTAAACCACTGAATTGGAGTTTCCTGATAAGTGCTATTGATTATATTTTTAACTTTCAACAGCTTTATGTTTTATTAAAGTGTCAAATATCTTTCCTGAAAAACGATTTCCTCAGCAAGAAAGACTTTTGACAGCCTGTTCTTTCTCTCTATGTGAATATGTAATTCCTATTTTGGAGTACCACTTTCTTCTCTAGGCGATGTTCTTCTAAGCAACTCAAACGTTTTCTTCTTGGAGAGTCCTTCCCTACACCCTCCAGGCAAGATCACTCATTTCCAGGGCTCTTACTGAGCCCTGTGCTTTGACCACTTATCACACCCTCTTATAATTTTTTGTTTATTTTTCATCTTCTGCATCCACTTTTGAGCTTCACAAGGACACTGCTCCTATATTTATTTTCCAGCTCCATTTTCTAGAATTGTGTACTATTATTATAATATTTAGAATATTACTGCTAGTAAATGTTTATTATTTTCTAAATCATGTTTATTTTTTATTATAGCAAGCACATACATAGTGCTTACTATATCCCAGGTAATATTTTTAAATGCTTTACAGATATTATTGAGTAAATTTAATACACATAACTACTCACTGAGGAAGGCTTGATTATATATGAATATAACTCAGAGTGATATGTACAGGTTAGAAGGTTCTAGGAATATAATTGCCACCATTAAAAGAGAATCTTGTTGAATGTACCACAGATAAGGTACCCACCATCGTCCTTAATTCCTGATATTCATACCATATGATCCCTTCCCCCCATGTGTAGGCAGCAAATATGAGTTATTTCTAATTAGTGAAATATGGCAAAAGAGATGAGATGTATGTGTTCAAGTTTACATGAGTACATAAGCTTCTCATCTGTCTTGCTGAACTCTCTTTTTCCTTTTTTGGCTTTGAGGAAGTGAGTAGGATATGAATCCTATACCTGTAAGGAAACAAATATTGCCAACAACCATGTATAAATGGACAAGAGGTCTTTTCTGACTTGAACCAGCAGATGAGACCCCAGCCTTAGCCAACACTTTAATTGCACCTTCATGAGAAACCTGTGGCAGAGAATCCAGTTAAACCCTGCCCATGTCTCTGACTCAGAGAAATGATGAGATAATAAATGTGTGTTGTTTTAAGCCATATGTTTTGTGTAATTTATTATATAATATTGGATAACTAATAACCATAGCTTGGTATAGAAGCACCCTAAACTAGATTATTGAAATTATTATTAGATTATTGAAACCTACAGTGTAGAACATTGGTTTTGGAAACAAGTAGCAAGCTGGAGGAGATTTTAATAAGATATTAACAAATGGTGAGCTGTTTTAGGAAGTTGCTGGATATGTGGAGAAATTGGGCCTGTTCTAACTTGGAAGACAGACTATGAAGTGAACAAATAGCTTTAGTCTAGGTGCTACTGAGGCAACACTGAAAGCGTGAGCTGGCTGTAACTCACTCAGTATTTGCAAAAGTACTTAACAAAGAAACTTGGAGAGAAAAACAGATTGTTCACAAGTGAAATTTAGAGAGACTATAAATAATTCAGAAATTGCAATGTTGTAAACAAAACTATTTCTTAGCAAATCCAAAGTGTAACCATTATGGCACAGATTCACTTTAAACTGTGAGTGTGGATTTCAGCATACAGAATTGACTAAAATCAAATATGTAGAGAGTGTGTTGGGACACAAGTGTTGGAGAGAGCTGTAGTGGCAAAAACTTTGCCTGCTTAGACTAAAATAAACAGAGATGTATTTAAGATGAAATAGGACTTCTTACTCCTATCAAAAAGCATATGTTCGTCCATGTCCTTTTTAAAAGTAGATGTCCCAGATGATGGCAAATGAAGGACTTCCCATAGCGCAGAGCCAAGAGCTGTGGAGAATAATAGGTAAGGAAGTTATTTCTGGCTTAACTAGATTATCTGCTACCAGGTCTCTCAGGAAGTTGCAATCAAAGTGTTGGCAAGGGGTGGGGTCTCATCTGAATATTCAACTAGGGAAAAGGCATCTTGCCAACTTATAGGGTTGTTGACAATATCTATTTCCTTGTAGATGCAGCATTCATAGCAGCTCGCTTCCTCAAAGCCTGTAAAGGAGAAAGAGACTTCAGAAAGATAGACATGACCACACACTTACACACACACACACACACACACACATACACGTGCACACAGGTGTGTGCACACACACACACACACATATACACATACTTGTATTGCAGTGGGCATTCTGGATATAAAATCTTACAATGGAATTGGATGCAACATTTGGCTAACTTCTTTTGGGAGTGGTATTTTGCATGATACAAGTACATGAATATTGTTGGACAAGAAAGTAGAGTGTGGCAGATTATATTTTTATTTTGCAAATATTTATTTATATTTTTGAGAAAGACTCTCACCTTTTTGCCCTCCGTAGAGTGCCAAGTGCCATGGTGTCACAGCTCACAGCAACCTCAAACTCTTGAACTCAAGTGATTGTCTGTCTCAGCTTCCCAAGTACCTGGAACTACCATTTGTTCAACACATTTTCTTTAGAAGGCATATTTCCCTGTCTTATTGTCATTGGGAGTGACATTATAACCTGACTTGGCCAAAGAAATGAAGGCAAAGATGACATGACAGGTGCCAGTTATAGACCTTTGGAGACACTGAATATTTCTGCTGCTTCTTTTGGGAGCTCTAAAGCATTCCAATGAGAAGAACACGGCCCTAAGTAGCTGTTGCCCCTTCAGCCTGTGTCCAGAATGAATAGACCTGAAGCAGAGCCACCCAGCTGATCCACACATCTATGAGTGTGAAGATAAACCTGTGTTACAGGCTATTGAGTTTGGGGTGGTTTATCACCAAAACCAAACCAAACCAAACCAAAACAAGCAAACATAAAAAACTACCTGACACCATGTTTGCCTAAATTCTTTGGGAATGGTCCACTTTATTGATATTGTGGCTTTTCTTTTAATTGGAACACTAGTCACCCTAATGCTTAATGCTTTGCATGTAGTTTAAAGAAGGATAATAAAAACCTTTGATTATTCCTTAATTCATGTATTCATTCAAAAGTATTCTATACTATAAGGTACTTAGGAGTAAATGACAGTGATGCCAGGGTGCAGGTGACTAGCGATCAAAACAGCATTGTACTGGTGCAAAAACAGAGATGTAGATCTCTGGAATAGAAGAGAGAATCTAGAGATAAACCCAGCCATATATTGTCATTGGATCTTTGACAAGTCTAACAAAAGCATGCACTGGGGAAAAGAATCCTTACTTAACAAAAGGTGCTGGGAGAACTGGTTAGCCACATGTAAAAGACTGAAATTGGACGCGCACCTCTCACCACTGATAAAAATTGATGCTCTCTGGCTAAAAGACTTAAATTTAAGACACAAAAACAATAAAAATTCTGTAAGAGAGTATGGGGAAAATGCATAAAGATATTGGCCTGGGAAAAAATTTTATGAGGAAGACCCCACTGGGAATTGCAGCAACCAAAAATAAATAACTAGGATTTGATCAAGCTAAAAAAGCTTTTGCACAGCTAAGGGTACCACAATTAAAGCAAACAGACAGCCTTTGGAATGTAAAAAGATTTTTGCATGTGATAAATCTGAGAAAGGCCTAATAACTAGAATGTATAAAGAACTCAAATTAAACAATAAGAAAAGAGCGAACAACCCCCTCCATATGTTGGCAAGAGACTTGAACACAAATGTCTATAAAGATGACAGATGAATAACTAAAAAACACATTTAAAAGTCCTCATCATCTTCAATCACCAAACAAATGCTAATCAAAGTCACTTGGAGATATCACCTAACTTCAGTAAAACTAGCTCACATCACAAAGTCCCTAAACTGCAGATGCTGTCATGGATGTGGAGAGAAGGGAACACTTCTACACTGCTGGTGGGATTGCTAATTAATACAGCCTCTATGGAAAGAAGTATGGAGAATCCTCAAAGAACTAGAAGTCGATCTTCCATTTGATCCTGTAATTCCATTACTAGGTATCTACCCAGAAGAACAAAAATCATTTTACCACAACAACATTTGCACCAGATTGTTTATTGAGACTCAATTCACAATTGCCAAATTGTGGAAGCAACCCAAATGCCCAATCACACATGAATAGATCAACTAACTATTCAGCCATTTAAAAAATGGAGAATTTACATCTTTTACATTTACCTGGATGGAGCTGAAATACATTCTTCTTAGGGGGATACTTCTTAGTAAAGTATCAGAAGAATGGAAAATATATATCTGTAAAATGTATGCAATACTCAATAATCAATAAATCAATATATAAACAATTATATACCCATATGAATGATAAAACACAAATACAGTCTAGTGTGGGGACAGGAGGAGAAGAGACAAGGGAGGGAGGACAACTGGCAGAAAGAGGGAGGGCAGTGGTGATATTTCACCTGTTGTGTACATTGTAAGGTGTATAACATGCCTCCTGGGTGAAGGGCTCTTTTACAATTGGAACTTGACCCAGAAAGTTAGAACAAAGTAATCAAAAAGTTTGTCCCCTCATATTAATTTGAAATAAAAAAGTTTTTAAAAAAAGATTAAAAATATGGCTTGTCATGGTGGCTGTCACCTGTAATCCTGGTATGCTGAGGTAGAATGATCACTTGAGGCTGGGAATTCAAGACCAGCCTGAGCAACATACGGAGACCCCATCTCTACAAATTAATAATTAAAGATTAAAAATATGTACACATGTACATGTATGTATGTATACATGCATCTATTTACATCTCTATCTATTCCTATATCAAGAAGGATGAATTTGGCTGCCTAAACCTTCATTCTTATTACTGATCTTCAATGTGTGAAACTGAAGGGGTGGTGGGGGAGAAGAACAGAAAGATACAAGGAACTCTGAAGTAGAAAGTTAGAAGCCAGAAAACACACTTTTAGTAGTACTTAGAGCAACTTAAAAGGGTTATCATCTTCGTGTACCTTGGGATGGATGAACTTGTGTTCAATTTGTCCTGATTTCTATTGTTAATATTGTTAGTGTACTTCCTGAACAAAGAAAAAAGATTTTCCCTCTTCTTGTCATGTTGACAGCTTTTGCTATATAAATAGATAGCTATGTAGGCAGACACCAAGGTGTGAACTTCCCCCATGCATTTTAATTGGATGTTAGACTTAGAAGAGTGGGACCGAGCATTTAAATGGTAAGGATGTCCATCAAATAAAGTCCAGATATCTACTTTAAGTTAGCAAAGTGGGCACTGCCTGGTTAACAGTGGATCACTTTACTGTACATTAATAATGGCTCCAACGTCCCAGAAACAGCTCTACAGGGGGTCATTGTGAAATCTATAAAGAAAACACATCTCTCCACATTCTTTTTTTCTATTAAACTATCCCTGGGAAGTTAGTCCAACAAACTTTGGACTTCAGGTTTTTGTAGACCATCAGCAAAGCTCTTTCATTTGTTTTTCCCTAGAAGCTCCTCCCCTGCCACTTTTTCAGCACTTGTGAAATATTAATTGATTTGCCATTATATTCATTTAACAAGTATCTACTTAGTGCTTATGATGTTATAGGTCTAAAGTCGTAAGATAAAAAAAATCACTGAAGTGGTCACTGATATCCTGTAGCTTACATTAGAAAAAGTATAAAATATTGATAGTAAAAGAAGAAATACATGAAATAATTATAAATCGTGATGTTTTATGGAAACAAGGGACTGAGATGGAGGCCAAAGAAACATTGTCTGAAAAAGCAGAATAAGCCAAAACCTAAAAGATGAGGAAGAAGCTGGTCACCTGCAGATGGAGGATGGGGTATTTCAGCAGAAAGACAAGTCTGGGCAAACTTCCTTACAGTAGGGAAAAGCAAGATGTCTCTAAAAAACAGCAAGGGGGATGATGAGTGAGACCCAAGAGGAAGGCTGGTGTGAGATAGGGTTGAAACAACTATAATAAGGCTTTTAGACCATAGTTAGGAGTTTTCTTCAATAAATAGCCCTTCAAAGGCCAGATATTGACATAATTGTTGTATGTTTTAAGATGTCTTTGGCCAGGGTGTGAAGAGTGGATTTGAGGTGCAAGAATGCAAGTAGGCAGACCAGTCAGAGACTGCTTGCAGTAGGCTAGGAGGACAGATCAAAGTGGGTAAAATGAAATACCAGACCTCAGTGGAATACTAGGTATGTTCTGAAGGTATATCTGATGGGACATATTGATGGATTATTTATCAAGGGCAAGAGAAGAAAAAAAGGAAGAATGAAACATTCCTCATGGGTTTCTGATATGAGCAATTTGCTGATATAGAATCACAATGGCTGGAGACCAAGAGTTGCATTTGAGACATCTGTGAAGTATCTAAGCATTGAAGTCAAACAGCTGCCTGCAGTGTTGGGGAGCTCAAGGAGAAGACTGGGCTGGAGACACACATGTGGTAGATATGAGTTTAAATAGACATTGAAAACTGTAGGCCTGTAAAGGTAGTCAATTGAGAGAGTAGAAAAGAAAGAGGAGAAGGAGTCCTGATGGAGTCCTGAGGAACCAGAAAAGAAAAATTTAGAGAAAGCAACTTGGGAAGAAGAGAGATGAGTGGTGTGATACTCCTTTAAGTCAGAGGGAACTCAAGCAGGCAAGAAGTTCTTGCATTTATAGAGGAGAAACAGGGAAGAGCAAATTTCCTGCTGAACCACAGACTCTGGCCCCAAGGAAGAACATTCCAGTGTCTTAGTTTGGCATCCTATGCCCTCAACAATCTTGCTAAGACATTTCCTCTCCTGTCCAAGGGCAAAAATAAGGCCTTCCAAAGCCTTTCTCTTCTATTATCATTCGTCAACCAAGAAAGTATGACCCTTAATGGGTTGACAACAAAATTTATGGACCAAATTAGGACCCTTTTGAGAGTGAAAAGGGAATTAGCAATACTTAAAACAGTAGTAAACTTGGAACATCCTGGGCAAGCACCTAGGCCTTTGGCAATATTGAGATGGGATATTTGTTGCCTTCAGTACCATTTTCCACAGTCTGGTTCTTTTCTGGGTGCTACCCCAAACTCTAAGGGTTTAGTTTTCCTCTTCTGGAATATTACAAGCTATTTTGGTTCTCTAACTGTGACAATTATTTCTGAGCATCGCCCATGTTTCTTTTTTTCTCCAAGTGTCTATTTCTTATTGTGTAGCTAAAAATACAGATATTATCAGAAGGATGCTCACTCCTACCTGTCAAGATATGAAAAGGAACTGGGTAATTCAGGGAAAAGATTTGAAGTTAAATGAAAAATTACATAGGCGATTATCTTTTTAATTACATCTAGCTGCATTTCTAAATGAATTTACAGAAAGCTTTTTTTCATTACTCAATATTATAACGAAATACCTTTAATATTTTCCCAAATTTCTTCCTATTGAAGAAATCTAACATACCTACTAAAAACTGAATAGCTTATCTAAAAATCAATGATTTTTAATTGATTAATGTATTTCCACTTTTTTCATGTTTTCTAAGATTTTAGCTTAATATGGGGGTCCAGATGATGGGGTTACATTGTTTGCATTTGTTAGGTAGAGTCCAAGTTTTAGTTTTGCGCCTCACTCAGGATATGCACCATATACCCTTACATTGTGCCTGTTAGGTGAGAGCACAGCAGTCCTCCTCCTTCCTCCTCTCTCTCTTCCCCTCTGTATTTCCTTTTTAAAGCAACAGAATTTATATTATAAAGAGACAGCTGTTTTAACTGTGGATATGATCCATTTTTTGAAAAGAAGGAGTACAAGATGATTTTGAGAATCCAGGATTTCTCATATTCTTTAATTTATGACATGTTTCCTGTCTCTTGAATGTCCTTGTAGTTCCAATTCCAGGCCACGCAAAAGTTAGATGGAATATTACAGGTGTCAGATTTATCCTGCTAAAAGGTGTCTTTATGCACAATGAGTTCAAATCAAATCATACTCTTTCCAAAAACCTGAGTTCTTTCCTTATTGTAGAATGTATTTCTTTTTTCTTGTTCCACAAGGAAAACATTGGAGCCAATAGCTTTTATACCCACAGTAAAGGTCTAATCTGCTTCGGCAGAATCTATAGGTAAATGCTTGGCCTTTCTCCATTTTGTTGCACCCTGGTCTTCTCATTGTTGGCTCTTTCCTGGCATTGCCTTGTGTGGTGATATTAATCCAAAGGCTCAGACTGCAGCCCTAAGTCTGGAAGTACCCCAATGAATTTAATTCCCTACCTTTGTGTTCTTGAAATGTTCAGAACCCTTTCCTAATATGCTTCCTTTTTCTTTTTGGCTTTTGACATTTTTCTTTTTGAAATATCTGACTTTGGTTTCTTTTCTCTTTCTTTCTTTCTTTCCTTTTTTTTTTTTTTTTTTTTTGTCAATTTATTCTATGCTAATACTATTTTCCTACCACCCAAGGGGGAAATGTTCTTAACATTCAAGAAAGAAAGTGGACTCAGTGAGGACTCCAAAGTTAAACATACTGGCCAAGCACAGGGTCTCACACCTGCAATTCCAGCACTTTGGGAGGCCAAGGCTAGAAGATTGCTTGAGACTTGGAGTTCAATACCAGCCTGGGCAACATAGCAAGACCTTACCTCTACAAAAACTAAACAATAATAAAAAATAAAAAATCTTCAGCCTCATCAAAGATGGCTTACTTTCAGGAAAGGTTATAACTATAAAGTGATGGATTTCACTTTGTACATTACATGGCAGAAAATAGTATTTGTTTTTGCTAACAGTTCTTTAAACCATAAGCTAAAACTTACATTTGTTATTTATTAATAACTTTCTTGAATATAGTAAGTGTAAAAATAATTACTGTGTAAGAAAATTAGTAGAAATAATTACAGATATTATAATGTAGGTTAGAAAAGAATCTCAAATGACTTCTGTTGTCCGTTTACCCATTCTGAACCTCATTGATTTTGAAAAAAGCTTTCCCTACTTAGATTGAGAAAATATACTAAAGCAGTGCCAACAATTCATTAATTTCCCTTCTCTGCCTTTCCTTGGTCTAGTTGCCATAGCTGGAATCATGCCAAATAGGGGTGTATTATTAGCAAGAAAGTTCAAAAATCCAAAAAGCTGACCCTGGAATTTTTTAACAAGGATGATGAAAACTCAGCTCAAGGAATGTCCTAGTACCAAGTATCCTATTTATAGAAATGGAGCTGTGTAATTTTGAAAATCAGAGAGGATAGAACTTTGGAAAACACATATATATCTCCATTTGAGAGGTTCTTAGGAATACTGTGGCTACATTTTTGAGGAGGACATTTAAAACCATCACCCAAGTCCTATGTGAATTATGTTGTGGAGCAGGTTGCAGAGTCAGCAAGTCTTCGTGTCAGTAAAAATCTGCAGAATAAATGCATGTCCATAAGAGCAGAATTAACATAAGAATGCTTAATGGTAGGTGCAGAAGCGAACCAGGAATTGAAAGAATGAATTATCAGTTCTAGATTTGGAAAAGCAGATCCTCCCTCTAAGCCACATATTTCTGGTACCAAGTTGAGTTCAGAGGTCAAATGAAGAACTGAAATTTTTTGTTTTATGTGTTTTGTATTTTTTGACATTTTATTTTCTGGGGCAGAGGTCCATAGCTGTTACCAGATGCTCAAGGAATCTTTTTTTTTTTTTCTTCAAGGAATCTTCATAATGCAGAAAATGGTTTGGAGTCTCATTGAACTATTTGAGATGCCTGCATTTATGAGCTACTATGGCAATTAAATTAATAGGATTTAGAAGATCTTTTGTTTCAGATGCAACATCTCTATTGCTTAAAAGCAGACCGTTTCAGGGAATTCCAAATGGACCTGGGCACATCAACTAAGCTATCATGGTAGTAGTACAATGTGTCAGATATAATTATCTTTGGGTAAGAAAATTACCATCTGTATGCAACTGACTGTAAAGATCCTGTCAACCAGAGTTTCTAAAAGCCTTCTACTATCTGTGTCCCTTGGGCCATTCTCTTGCTCTGCTCTTCATTGGTAACTATAACAGGCAAAGACCTTTTTATATTTATTTATACTTCTCTTCATTTCATTAACATATGACTGTTAATTGGGGTATATAAAAGAACCCTAAGGGTGTCAAAACTGGATTTTGCCTGCAAGCAAATGGTTGCCCTGGGAAACATAACTGACCTTGAATAACTTGGCCTTTGTGCTTTCTCCTTCTCCCCATGACCCAAAGCCATATTATATGATAAAATATGAGCAAAACTTGAAAGAGGTGGAGGAGGTAAAGGCAGCCATATAGGTCTCTGGGTAAAGACAAAACCAGGTGGAAGGAACAGGAAGTACAAAGTCCACAGTGCCTTCAGGATGACCCCTATCAATCAATCCTTGAAGTTCTCATACTTAGAACTTTTAGTGAAGTTGGATTTTTACCCTGCTGATGTTATGGTACAGATACTCTTGCTTTATAAATGTTTGTTGAAACTGTCAGTTATTAGAGACTAAAACTGGCATTTCTATTCTTTACTCTTCAGTGACTCATAGAAACTTATCTTTTGAATCATCCATACACTTAGAGGTTCTCACACAGTAAAAAATGTTTTAGAAATAAAAATGGTGGCTATTTGTGTTCTTTCCAAAATTATTTCAACAAGTAGATATGATAAAGCTACATGTACTGTATCCACACCCTCCAGACAGTAAAAGCAAAATAAAGTGTCACATCCAAATCCCCTCCTTCCTACTTGCGAATGTACAGTATGCTGATGGTCATGAATATGAAATCTGAAGCCATTTCACCAGCCTTTACACTATACTGAAGCAGCAGATAAATGAAAAATAATAGTAATTTGAACCAGCTTTTCTTTTGGAAACTATTTCTTTTGTTTAATTTCCATTTCTTCTGTTCAATTCAACCTAGTAAAAACACTGCTGATGTTGGTGTCCAATCTTGAATTAATGGGAACTCATTAAGAAATTGGGGCCGATAAATAGTTGTCAATTCAGCTACAGTGGTGAGACAGGGCTCTGAGATAAAGAGGCATTGACAGATAGTTGATAAAAGAGAGGCTGAAGTCTCCCAGAGTCCTCTGACTGAGGAGTCTTAAGACTACATTTTATTCATGTTGTGTTAATGAATTCATCATATCAAAGTTATAACTAATTATATCTTGTTATCATGAAAGTGTGCCAAATGGTTTTTAAAGAGTCCACTTGAGCAACTCAGGGCCTTTGCCTGGAGTGTTCCCCAGGCGCCTGCCTGGCTCACACCATAATTTTCCCAGATTTTTGCTTAAATGCACCTTCTTGGATCACCCTATCAAAAATTGCAGGCCTGGTGCAGTGGTTCATACCAGTAATCCCAGCACTCTAGCAGGTTAAGGCAGGAAGGTCTCTTTAGCTTAGGAGTTTGAGACCAGCCTAAGCAAGAGGGAGACCTCCCCTATCTCTAAAAATAGAACATTAGCTGGGCATGGTGGCAGGTGCCTATAGTCCCAGCTACCCAGGACCTGAGACAAGAGGATCCCCTGAACCCAAGAGTTTGAGGTATCTGTGAGCTAGACTGATGCCACGGCACTCTAAACAGGCTGACAGAGTGAGACTCTGTTTCAAATTTAAAAATTGCAGTTTTTTTCTCCATCTTTTCTATTACCATGTAAAATGTCATATACTTAACTTAGATTTTGTATCTCTTTTCCTCACTTAAGTCCTGTAAAGGCAGGGATTTTTGCCTGTTTCCTTTTCTTCTGTAACCCCAGCATCTATAATAGCATGTGGCACGGACTAGGTGCTCAATAAGGGTTTGTTCGCTGTATCGATAATGTAATAAATAAATGAGTAGAGACTGACACTCTAAAAAAAAAAAAAAGAGTCCACTTGAGCCATTTAGATTTTGTAAGTTGCTTAATGTTATTTTCTCTAAAATAACATGCATTAAATAGTTATGTTAGGGAAAAAATCTGCATTTAAATAAGTAGCCACAATTTTCACATAGATAAGCAACTTTAATTCCTTCAGTATGTGGAAAATACAAACTATAGGCATTTACATAAGGGCACTCAGGCATCTCAGGCATATAATAATATGCCAGGTCATTCAACAGCTTTTTTTCCCCCTCATGAAAACTATAAATACAAAAAAAAAAAAAAAACCTCACTTTTCTCTGAATGTGGTTTTGGTGACCATGGTCATATAAAGTCTTGGCATAAGGAAGCCAGCCTCAGGCCCTTTCCAACTGGAACAAGCATTCACAAGTAAGGAGACTTCCACATCCACATGTAGGTTTGAAGAAAAAGGGACCTAACCCTTGCCCATCTCCTGTTGGAAACAACATCAATGTGAGTCTATTTTTCCTCATGGGAATCCTTTTTAGCCATGGAACTATTTGAACAAAGAATATACATCACTGCCTTGATATGGCTCCTATGACTTAGAAATTTTCTATGAGGGTTTTATGCTCTTATTTTTAATGTGGGTGAGGAAAAATATATATCTTCCTAGTGAGGCTGTTTCCCTTTTCAGTGAGGCTTGATGGAGACTAAAAGATTTTATCTGATGGATACAGTGAGAGGATAGGAAGTCTTTTCTTTCTGAGTAGGTTGATGTATAAAGCCTGAAAATTAAGGTGTAAGGAAAAAATCCTTACACCCTAGAGGTGTGATCTATGATCTACTCATGGCTTCCCATCTTATAAAGAGAATAAATCTCAAGAATAAATCCTCAAATGGAGACTGTGATGTACAGGAATTGATAATCTGAGTGTGTGTCTTTCCCAAACTTTAGTTAAAGTCATGTATACAGAAAAGAATCTTCTCCTTGACTAGACTGAAAGGTTCTGAATATGAGAACTTTCCTTGGTTAGAGATATATTTAGATATATAAAGTTTGAGCCAGTTCACAAAGCATCAAAATGTAGCATATACCTGTGAAAAGATGACTCAAAGGCCGACTCTATGAATTGAGACCTAGCAAATATCCCAGTTGATCAGCCTGAGTTGGCAGCACTATCTTCTAACCATTCATTCATTATATATTCATTCATTCAAGAAATATGTATTAAGTAACCCCAAGAACTGCTTTTTCTTTCTTTTTGGGGGACGGGGATGGGTTTGAACCTGCCACCTCCAGCACATGGGGTCGGCACCCTACTCCTTTGATCTACAGGTGTCGCCTTTTTTTTCCTTTTTTTAAGTCATAGACACATAGATCATGAATACATTTATGCATAGATAGGGTACAATGTGTTGACTTTTTAATACAATTTGGAGTGCTTACACCAAACTAATTAATATCGCTTACACCTCATTTACTTGATTATTGTGTTAAGACATTTATGTTCCATACTTGATAGATTTGACTTGTACCCTTGCAATATGCTCCACAGGTGTGGTCCCACCATTCGCCCTTTCCTTACAACCCCCACTAAATTCATAGATCTAATTAATATTCTACTAGGGCCAGACCAACAATAAATAAAATGAAATGAGTAAATTACCCAGTAAAGTTAGAAAGTAAAAAGTATTGTGGATAAACAGAAAAATGGAACAGCAATAGAGATTTGATGGGGTAGTTATGTATGAAATTTTAAATATCATGACCGAAAGGCCATATTATAAGATAAAATATAAGCAAAACTTGAAAGAGGTGGAGGAGGTAAAAGCAGCTTGTATAGGTCTCTGGGTAAAGATAAACCCAGGTGGAGGGAACAGGAAGTACCAAATCTCAAAGTCGGGATCCATATTTCTGAAAAAAAGTATGAAATGTCTTTTTCCCTCAATCTCTTTGGTAGACAGGCTCACACAAAGAGTTTCAGAAACGTGTATCCGATTTCTAAGTTGAATAGTAGTTCCTAGTTGTTTTTGTAAGTATGCTTCACTGCATACACAGACATTTCATGTATTCTATTGTAATGTATATTTTACTTGTACACTCACACACCTATTTGGGGAATGCTAGCTGATGAACCAACAACCCACCAAACTGAAAAATAAAAGTTTAATTAAGTCAGATGCTTCTGGCTGGTGGACATCATCTCTTTACATGGTGATTGAAGGACAGAAATTCTTTTCCTGTTATAGCTCTCATTTTGATAGAAAGGGAGAGAGTTGAGTTCAATTGGTGGCTGTTTTTTAAGTAGTCAATGTTTTATTTAAATTGCTAATTATAGAGGGCGCCAGAATTATACACATCTTAAGAGGACAAAAAACTGTATTAATATTGTAATAATATATGCCACTAACAAAAGGTGAATACAAGTCACTCTTGACTTCTGCAATTACAAGATGTACTCAAAGTGGTGACTATTGGTATCCATATGCTTCTGATTATGGCAAACTACTGCTTGAGCAATGTTGACCAAAGTGTCCACTGGTCTCACTGCACATACTGTTTCAATTGCTTCCCGAAGTACCACCAGTGCATGAGGTTTCTATGGTACACCCATCCCTTAAGGCCTCCCATACTCACACTACCATAGTCATTGTGCTTCCACAATGTTATTAAATTTCAAACACCACTTCAAAATGGCTTTGCACTCCTCAAATGACAACCATGCTCCTGCCACTTTCTTTGACTGCCCTGTTTGGTGCTTGCTGACACTAGCATTCATTTGATTAACACCATCTTTTGGGTGAATGTCACCCTACATGGTGCTACCATAATTCAACTTCAAAAAGTAACACATAGATGATGTTTCTTAAAATGTGTATACATTTTTCAGCACCCCCGGTATATCATACATCAAAACATAAGTGTACATGGGGTGCATAAAAATAATTTAGAGAATAATAAGTGAAATGAATACTCATATACTCTTCGTGAAGTTAAGGAATGAATTATTACTGGGGCCTTGAAAGTCTCTCCCCAATCAACTATACCTCTACCTTTGGGGAAACCACTACCCTAAACTTTCTCTTAATCCTTCCTTTGCCTTTCTTTGAAATTTGCTACATACGTAGATATCTGTACTTAATGAACTGTTTTATTTCCTGTTTTATAATATACAGTGGGAATATTATTATACACATTCATCTTTGACTTAGATCTTTTACTCAGTATCATTTTATTGATACTTGTGGTTATAATTCACTCATCTCCACAACTGCACTATATAAATATACCACAATATATTTTTTTGATTCTCCTTAGATAGGCATCCATATTATATCACTTTTTAACCTTCAGGTTTTGAGCTATTTCCTGCTATTACACACATGTCAGAAATTCTCTGTGGTTTTGTTTTGGACATTTTTTATACATAGGAAATCCCCAACTTGCAAACATGTGACTGATGTTTGACTCACACTTAGGAATGGAGGCTATTAC
The DNA here is from genome assembly GCA_963574655.1 of Perodicticus potto. Classification (NCBI taxonomy): domain Eukaryota; kingdom Metazoa; phylum Chordata; class Mammalia; order Primates; family Lorisidae; genus Perodicticus; species Perodicticus potto. The sequence continues at coordinate 2,742 of CAUYRH010016448.1, read as the reverse complement.
AGGTAATAGGAAAATGTACCTGTTCCAACTTACAAACAAATTCAACTTAGGAACAAACCTACAGAACCTATCTGTTCATTACCCAGGGATCTCACCTGTATTTGTCATTTTATGAACCCCAGATGCTGCCAAAATCAACATGTTGTCACCTACAGTGGATTGGCCGTGCACCTCAGTTCTCTGGGTCTTCATGCCACTTTTGGGCTTAGATGAAGTAACCGTCACAGAGCAAGATATTCAGCTTCCCAAGCAAAGGCCAAGAGCTCAGTGACACAGCTGAAAGTGAGACAGTTAATTGTCTTGTGAGACAAAATTGGACAAATGGAACAAAAAAAAAAGAAAAAAAAGGAAGGAATAGAAAAATTCCCCATTTCTCCTGCATCCAGTGAGTGTACCAATGTACATTATTTTCTTTATATTTATTTATTTACTTGTTTGCAGTTTTGGCCGGGGCCAGGCTTGAACCCACCACCCCCAGTATATGGGGCTAGCATCCTACTCCTTGAGCCACAGGCGCCACCCTTCTGTATAGTTTTTTTCAGAATCATTTCATGACCAAGTGCTTTCAAAATCTCAACTGTTCATTCTTAGCTCAGCCTGAGCAGTGGCCAGTAGAGTAATTGCATTACTTTTAGTCTTTTCCTGTCTTACTCTCCTTTTCCTTCCCTCTCTTGCCATGAGACAGCAACTTCCAAATTAATCATTGGGATTAAGGATATTGGGTTATTAATCTATTTTATTTTCCAAAATAGTTGTCCCAACAGCAATGGATAAAAGTTCCCATGGCTTCACATTGAATCAATGCTCAGAATTGTTCAATTTTTATATGTTTAGAGATTTAAAATTTTCTCTTGTTAAGTCCTGACCAATACAACTACCTTCCAGTAATGTAATAATAAAGGTAAAATCAATTAGAAAAAACATCAAATTCTAAACCTGGCACCCAATGAATGTTAGTTTCACCTGTTTTCTCAATCAACTCCCATTCCCATGCTCTTTTCCTAAGCTGATTGCTTGAGTTTGTATCTCACTACTGAGACATAATGACTTGGAAAACTAAGAGGGTTCTTCAACTCAATAGACCCCAGTGAACTAATCTGTGCTCCATCTCCCCAGTATGCTCCTATTTATAGGCCCTGACTTGGTTAACATCTGATCATCTGAGAGCTGATACATTTTTCTGCCTTTTCTATATATTTGCATTGAATATATTAATAAATTTCATCCAATTTCATAATATGTCTGAAGATTCTACTTTTGTTATATTTGTTAAGGATTCTAAATTATAGATATTTTTCAAACATATGACCTTTTTTTGGAATTTTGGGGGAAGATAAACATGGTATTTACATTTATTTTCTTACTTGGGGGTTGGGGTAGAAAGAGATAGCTTATATGATTATGTAACAAATAATCTGCATAGGTTTAATATATAATGTTTCAATTTTGAATAAGAAGAATTTAAACCATTGAATTATTTGTGGATGTATAACACAATATAATATTTATTCATTTTGTTCACATTTGGAAAGACTCAATTTATAAATTATTTTGCATAAAAAAATTTTCCCTTTAAAAAATTTTTTTTTATTATAAACTTTTTTAAAATTAAATCATAGTTGTGTACATTAGTGCAATCACAGGGTACAATGTGCTGGCTTCATATACAATCTGAAATATTTTCATCCAACTGTTCAACATAATATTCATGGGATTTTCTTGGTTATTGTATGAAAACATTTGTATTCTGCATTTAGTAAGTTTCACCTGTACCCTTCTAAGATGCACCATAAGGGTGATCTCACCATTTACCCTCTCTCCACCCATCCTCCCCCCTCCTCTCCCCTCCATTGCCCCTTTCCCCATATTCTTGTGCTATAATTGGGTTATAGCCTTCATGTGAAAGCTATAAATTAGCTTCATAGTAGGGCTGAGTACATTGGATACTTTTTCTTCCATTCTTGAGATATTTTACTAAGAAGAATGTGTTCCAGCTCCATCCATGTAAATATGAAAGGGGTAAAGTCTCCATCTTTCTTTAAGGCTGCATAATATTCCATGATATACATGTACCACAATTTAGTAATCCATTCGTGGGTCGATGGGCACTTGGGCTTCTTCCATGACTTAGCAATTATGAATTGAACTGCAATAAACATTCTGGTACAAATATCTTTGTTATAATGTGATTTTTGGTCTTCTGGGTAAATACCAAGTAAAAAAATTATAGGATCAAATGGCAGGTCTATTTTTAGATCTCTGAGTATTCTCCAAACGTCTTTCCAAAAGGAACATATTAATTTGCATTCCCACCAGCAATGTAGAAGTGTTCCCTTTTCCCCACATCAACGCCAACATCTCTGGTTTGGGGATTTTGTTATGTGGGCTAATCTTACTGGAGTTAGATGACATCTCAAGGTAGTTTTGATTTGCATTTCTCTGATGATTAAGGATAGTGAGCATTTTTTCATGTGTCTGAAGGCCGTGCACCTGTCTTCTTTAGAGAAGTTTCTCTTCAAGTCCTTTGCCCATCCTAAGATGGGATCACTTGTTCTTTTCTTGCTAATACGTTTGAGTTCTCTGTGGATTCTGGTTATTAAATCTTTGTCAGAGGTATAACTTGCAAGTATTTTCTCCCATTTTGAGGGTTGTCTGCTTGCTATACTTACTATGTTCTTGGCTGGACAGAAGCTTTTTAGTTTGATCAGGTCCCAGTAGTGTATTTTTGATACTGCTTCAATT
>CAUYRH010016446.1:0-15825 GCA_963574655.1 Perodicticus potto | reverse complement strand
ATAAAATGTCATTTCACCACAATATCATGTAAGAAAACATATTCACTGAGAAATGCCAAGAAAACATTAATATTGGAAGTATAAGTGTAGGGCAGTGCCTATAGTTCAGTGGGTAGGGTATTGGCCAAATACACCAAGGGTGCAGAGTTCGAACCTGACCCAGACCAGCTAAAACATAATGACAAGTACAACAAAAACATAGCTGGGCATTGTGGTGAGCACCTGTAGTCCGAGCTACTTAGAAGGCTGAGGGAAGAGAATAGCTTAAGCCCAAGCTTAAGAGGTTGCTGTGAGCTGTAATGCCATAGCTCTCTAGCCAGGGTGACAGCTTGAGACTCTATCTTAAAAAAAAAAAAAAAAAAAAAAAGGTATAATTTTAAAAGGCAAAGGATGCTTTAGTGAAACATTCAAAACTATATCTGTTACAAGTTTAGTTCCCTGTTCTTACGCAAAATAAAACTGGTTACTTGACTCAAAGTAGATTCTTAATATAGTCCTCCCTGTGGAAGGCACATGCCTCTGCTTCCCATGGCTTCAACAAAGATCTTTATCACAGAAATCTGTGGACATATTATCTTAAATGAAAAGGGATTTTGCAGATTGCTTGTTCTGAAATGTAGGGGACTACCTATAAGAGGCTTCTAGGAGCAGAGTCTAGTTAGTCCCTGGCTCACAGTCAGAAAGGAAACCAGACCTTAGTTCTACAAGCAAGGAGTGAATTCAGCCAACAAGCTGAAGGAGCAAGGAAATGGCATCTCCAGTAAAGAGTGCAGTCCTGCAAACACCTTGATACTGGTAACACTAATGGGCTATAACCTACAGAAGTATGAGCTAATAAGTGGGAATTGTTTTAAACCATGAAGATGCTGGCAAATTACTAAAGCAACAGAACTGCTGCTCTCAGAACAGCACCACCTGGCCAAAAGACGGGTGGGTGAAGACAATGCCCCCAAATAACTCAAATGCATGCAGTTAGGTCAATTTTAAATTAGGGGGACAAAGAAGCAACATAGCATCACAGACCTTACTGAATTTAATGAGTAGGTATTTACATACCTAAGTTCTTTTCTCCTTCCAACACATGTATAGGGTAGAGAGAGGTTTCTAATTTATATATGAAGAATAACTGACTTTCCTATTGTTATGTGGCTATCCTGGTAGACAGGTTGGGCCTCATAGCTCTGCTGCCTCCAAGGTGCACCACTCCTAACTAATAATGCAATAACTGTGATGGGCCCCATCTGTAGGGATTTCATACTGGAAGACCAATGACCTCTCTTCTGTGGCTGCTCTCCATTCTGACTCTACTTTCACACAGAAATGTGGAAACAACCCACACAAATGCTTGTGGTATTTTAGCTACTCTATGAGGCTAAATGGTTCTATTTTTAGCCAACACCATGAACGAGGTCTGAAAGCTTTAATAAATAAGCACCAAGCTTTTGTTTTGGTGATCTGAATATGTGATAGCCTATGTCAATAATGAAAGATACACACCATAAAATACCAGACCTTTTTGTAACTTAGTGGAAACCACACTGTCAATGCAGATGCAAGAGTAACATTTCTGCAAAAGCACTGCAGTAGCTAGGCAAGGTACATATGCTGAGTGATCTATTTTTTTATTGGGTTTATTATAATACAGATGATGTATAATGGGAAGGAGAAGTTCTATTCTATTCTTTCTAAATTACCCCTCATAAATGGAAATTACTCAGAACAGTAAAGTCTTCTAGTAGTGAGGCTTTCTTTTACTCCAAGAATTCATTCAAACGCTTCCTGGACTGACAAAGAGCTATACTTTTATTTCTATTTTAACATATTATGAAATTTTCTAAATACACATAAATTAAATCAAGAGTTTTCCTCTATGAATATTTTTCTATACAAGGTCACACAATAATTTCACATGCAAATGTTGTCAATGTAGAATGAATGCTACTCAGTTGTGCTATACAGTGGCCAAGATATGCTGCATAAGCTTTATTTATAATGTTCCACTAAATCTATGTCAACTTGGCCTACTGTTTAAACACAGTTTCATTTAGAAGCTGCCCTCTGCCAGCCTGCACCTTTGCCTTAAAAGCTACAGGAAAGGAGGCAAAGCTAATAGAAACCACCACCACACTTTGAAGATGTCCTCTATTTAACGCCACAGGGGGAAAGTAATTAAAGTTTAGAGAAGTTGTGTTCTTGTGAATCAAAATACACACCATGTAGACTAAATTAAATATACTGGGCAGGAGATGCAAAATTTTATACCAAATTTAACATGAAAATGTATTTCCCATAAAAATATGCTCTACATTATTATTTTCAAGAAATTCATTTCTCTACCAAAGGCAGTTTTAATCATTTCTTTCTAACATCCTCCCTCAATCTCCTCTTACAATTTTATCAGACACTCCCTTCAGTAAATTCTTGTTTTTTAAGACATGAACTGAACTCTAACACAAAAAGATCTGAGGCTATCTAATGTGCAACCCTGTGAAGCCACTGGAAAATCTTACAAACAACTAATTGCTAGCCTTAAGAGAGAAAGCAAACACCTGTTGCATAAAATTACATATCTGGGTAAACTGCTCCGCATTAATCTCAAAACAGACAAATGTAGCCACAATTGGTAATATAGCCTATGTAAAATAAATGTGTCTAGTCTAAAATAAATTATAGTGATGAGGTGCACAGTGTCAGTGAGTAAGTAAAATGAATGCTGCGTATGATCATGGGCTTCCCACGACAACAACAAGAATACACATTTAATTTATGCTTATTTTTGAGGTCTAACTTACCAATTTAGCAACTTTTCCATAGTCAATCCATCTGACAGTAGCAAAATTTGTAGATTCTGCACAGTTGAAACCATGATTAAAACCAGCGTGGTAGCCATATGGGAAAGTGATCATAAATTCACCAGCCTCCTGTGTAATCTGCCAGAGAAGAAAGAATAATATTTTCTAGTAATAAGACTTCCCAAATTGTGAACACAATTAAAATATATTTCCTGTCAAAAACAAAGAAAATTTGCTATGGTATCACAGCTTTACGAAAAGGAGCTCCCCAAGATTGTCTCCTTAATCCTTTAATAGTGATTTTTTCAGGAAACTCTTAAGACTTGTCCAAGTAGAATATGGCCTTCTAACACTTGAGTTTGATTGCTCAATCCATAATTAAAATTATTTTGTTTTATTTAAAAATATCTTCAAGTAATTCAAATAAATTTATTCATATTAGTTATTGGTGTTTATATTTTAATACTTTAAGAACTTGCATTTCTGGAGTTATATATAAAAGACTGTCCAGGCTCGGCGCCTGTGGCTCAACGGGCTAAGGCGCCAGCCACGTATACCTGAGCTGGCAGGTTAGAATCCAGCCCGGGCCTGCCAAACAACAATGACAGCTGCAATTAAAAAATGGCCGGGCGTTGTGGCGGGCACCTGTAGTCCCAGCTCCTTGGGAGGCGGAGGCAGGAGACTTGCTTGAGCCCAGGAATTGGAGGTTGCTGTGAGCTGTAATGCCATGGCACTCTACCCAGGGTGACAGCTTGAGGCTCTGTCTCAAAAAAAAAAAAGACTGTCCAGTTGAAAACGACAGTTTTTTATAATATATGACTTATATATTATAAATTCTTGTTAGTACACTGTTGGTATTTCTCAATTATTCTTTCACAACACTCTGAACTACATTCAACTAAACTGTATTCCACTTAATAAAACTTCTATTCAAAGAATTATTGAAATATATGTGTGAGTGACTGCATTTTAAAATATAATTATATTTTGCAAAAATAAGACAACTAAAAGCAAACATGAAAAAACTCTGTTCCTTCATTTTGTAGACATTTATTTTTTATAATCAGCAAGACAACATAAAATATTAATATACCACAGGTTACAGAAAAAAGTAAAATTTTTAGTGTTACTTATTTTATAAAACTTACCTATCAAATACTAAATCATAAAATACATTATTCACTCCTTCCAATGGTGCAAAGAACATCTGTATTCCATTATCTGATCTAATAAAAATATTTCTAACCTGGGGCAGCACCTATGGTTCAGTGGGTAGGGCGCTGGCCCCATATACCAAGAGTGGCAGGTACAAACCTGGACCCAACCAAACTGCAACAAAAAAAATTGCCAGGCACGGCTTGGCGCCTGTGGCTCAACGGGCTAAGGCGCCAGCCACGTAAACCTGAGATGGCCGGTTCGAATCCAGCCCGGGCCTGCCAAACAACAATGACAGCTGCAACCGAAAAATGGCGGGCGCCTGTCCTCCCAGCTACTTGGGAGGCAGAGGCACGAGACTCGCTTGAGCCCAGGAATTGGAGGTTACTGTGAGCTGTGATGCTACAGCACTCTATCCAGGGTGACAGCTTGAGGCTCTGTCTCAAAAAAAAAAAAAAAAATTGCCAGGCATTGTGGAGGGTGCCTGTAGTCCCAGCGACTCAGGAGGATGAGGCAAGAGAATCTCCTAGGCCCAGGAGTTGGAGGTTGCTGTGAGCTGTGTGATGCCACGGCACTCCACTGAGTGCGATAAAGTGAGACTCTGTCTCTACAGAAAAAATATATATATATATATTTCTAACCCAATAGCAATCGGAGTGAAGTCCTTTGTATCTATAAATTCTTTGAGTTAGTGCATAGTAATATAAACAATGCTCATAGGACTTGACACTATAATATTTCTATCTATTCACATTCAGAGCCTATATTCTCTAATAGTTCTGTTAACAAAATAATTTTTCTTTTGGACAGAGTCTCACTTTGTCACCCTCGGTAGAGTGACGTGGTGTCACAGCTCACAGCAACCTCAAACACTTGGGCTTAAGTAATTCTCTTGCCTCAGCTTCCCAAGTAGCTGGGACTACAGGTGCCTGCCATATCGCCCGGCTATTTTTAAAGACAAAGTCTCACTCTGACTCAGGCTGGTCTCAAACTCGTAAGCTCAGGCAATCCACCCTCCTTGGCCTCTCAGAGTGCTAGGATTATAGGCATGCACCATTGTGCCTGGCCAAAAAAATAAAATTTTCAAACCACAGTTTTAATTATCCTACTATGTACTATGTAAAATAAAATGTGTTTTTAGTTTCTTTAACAGATATAATTTACATACAGGAAAATGCTCAGATAATAAGTGTACAGACTTGGTCAGTTTTGACAAATGCATACACTCACAAAACACGTAAGCCTGTCCATTTTCATCAGACAAGAAAGCTCCCTCATGCCTGGCCTCTGCAATCTCCAGGCCACCCCCTCCTCCCACCCCAGTAATAACTACTGTTCACCTTTGGTTAGCTTTTGCCTCTCTTGAGACTTCATATAAAAGAAAGCATACAACTTATTTATGCTCAGCACGTTTTCAAGATGCAGTCTCTCTCTTGCATGTAATCAGCAGTTCACTGATATTTATTGGTACTCCATTCAGTGAACACATCACCTTTTGTTTATCTCTTCACCTGCTAATGAAGATTTGAATTGTCAGGTATTTGCTTTACAAAACTAAAAATACACTTTAGCTCAATAAAACTGTGGCCCATAACTGATGATTAGGAATTTCTCTAAAATCTAAAAACAAGTATAGATTTCCATAGAAACTAAAAAAGGAGAAAGAAGAATTAGGGAAAAACACTCTCCAGGTGCTGTCACCTAACTCAGAAACCAGATGTGCCTGCTCACTCTGCTGGTCCCACAATGGAATGGATTCATGTATTTCTTATGGATAAATAGAAACTTCTTACATTATTACCACCTTTCTTTTTTGTTTCTCTATTACCTTTTCCCCCATAACTTCTCCCCCAAATTGTTTATGTGCCTTGACACCAAAGACTATTTATCACTTACTCACTACCACTGTACTCCACATAATTCTTGTTTGGCCTCAATGTGAATGACCTCAAGAACATATTCATGGGCTCGACGCCCATAAGTCAGTGAGTAGGGCACTGGCCACATACACCAAAGCTGGCAGGTTCGAGCCCAACCCAAGTCTTCCAAACAACAATGACAACTGCAACTAAAAAATAGCCGGGCGTTGTGGAGGGCACATGTAGTCCTAGCTACTTGGGAGGCTGAGGCAAGAGATTTGCTTAAGCCCAAGGGTTTGAGGTTGCTGTGAGCTGTGATGCCACAGCACTCTACTGAGGGCAATATAGTGAGACTCTTGTCTCAAAAAAAAAAAAAATGCTTAAAGAATTTCAACATCAGAATAGATACAAAATATCTTCAGGGATGTCCCAGCTATGTACTCTAGTCATGGGGCATAAAAAAATAGAAAAGAATATAAAAATAAGATTAATATTCAGGATGCAAGACTGTCAAACTAGAATAGATACCATTTTGTTTCTCATAAATGAGAATATAGAGGAAGAATCTATCATAATATTAATATAACATAAAATTCAAAGGAGAATCCACAAGGCAATCTCACTGTCAGGATATTTTCCTTATACTTACTCTAAATTAAAGCCAAGGCAATGAAGGTACTGATGGTTCCCATGAAATGGTTCCCATGGTGCAAAATTAATATGTGGGTGTGTACACGTGTGTAAACACACAAGAGGCACACAGTATAAACACAGCTGCTCACACTGCAATCCAACTGCCATTCTAGGGATGCTAACATGGTGTCAGGGGAGTATCTTTATTCCCAACAATTCAGAAATTTACCTCATGATATCCCCCTCCCACCAATTAAGTCCCAGAACAATGTGTTCTGCAGTGAACAGCAGCTCAGCTATCACCTGGCAGAAGAGACAGGCTCTCTATTGCCCAACATGGCTCCAATTCCATCACTTTGAGCAACCTGACAACACAGCCCAATTCTTGCCTTTCCAGGTATCACTGAATCTTATTATCTAGGTGCTTCTTCCTTCTATTCTGTGATGAAATAAAATTCACTGTGCTCAGCTGTTTCTACTCCTATTGTAAAGGTGGGGGAGGGATAAGACTGAGGCCTTTAGACTGAGGAAACTGCCTTTACTGCTCCATGAAAACCTACCTACACACCATCTCCTCCTTACGTAGAAACTCCTGTTCTTGCCATGGTGAAAAAGAGCACCTGCTCCTATTGGCAACTCTTAAATTTTAGACCTCTGTCATTTCTGAAAATAAGTATGTCTCAGTTAGCCAACACGTAAGACTAATTTACTGCCTCTAGGGTAATAACCTGATAGTAGGGGTAGCGCCTGTGGCTCAGTCAGTAAGGCGCCGGCCCCATATACCAAGGGTGGCGGGTTCAAACTCAGCCCCAGCTGAACTGCAACAAAAAAATAGCTGGGCGTTGTGGTGGGCGTCTTTGGTCCCAGCTACTCGGGAGGCTGAGGCAAAAGAATCGCCTAAGCCCAGGAGTTGGAGGTTGCTGTGAGCTGTATGATGCCACAGTACTCTACTGAGGGCGATAAAGTGAGACTCTGTCTCTACAAAAAAAAAAAAAAAAAAAAAAAAAACTGATAGGAAATCACAGGGACAGAGTAAAATACATCCATTTTATTAGATTAAAACAATCATCACAATCTCATATCATGAGAGACGTTGGACAGGACACATCCTAAAAGCAGATATTGGCTGCTAGTAGCACATAGTTTTATATGTATGCATGCATATGTGTAAATGCATTGAAATAAGGGGAAAAATGTACTCCAGCTGAGAAACGATTACCTAAAAAGGGCTGAGTTGAGAAGCAACAGTGTGTTACTACACAATGTCTACTATTCAAAGGCCTTATAAATAATCTCTTTTCATCTTCACAATAACCCTATTAAGTAGTCACTGTTAACCACATTTTACAGCTGAAAAAGCGACGACCCAGAAAAACTATGTGATAGAACCAGGAATGAACTTAGGAGGCTTAACTCTGCAGCCTGTACTACCACTTGCTACTCTACATTATCATCATCAGAGAATAAGGCCCTCCAGGAGCAGCGTCATCACATGGCCTGGGAAGACGTGGAAAGAGACAGCAGCGAGATTTCACAGGAAGCATCGCTGCCGACCGGCCCTCTACATCAATACTGCCTCCCATACACTCATCCTGCCACTTTCCACAGAAGCTAAGAAACATTCCCTCCACAAAAGGCCAGATGAGAGCCTGATACACCCAGAAAGTGAGCGTGGAGTATCCGCCTCCCTCCCGACAAAGCCTGGAAAGAAGCTCCAAGCTCTTAAGCCCTCCATCCAGGGAGGGAAAGGAACCGATTCCACAGCTCTGCAGCTTCACACAAACTCTACTCCACAGACCAGCCGTAAGCCATCCCCAGTACCTAACACCAGCTCTAGGCCACGGAGAAGGTTTTTATGTCTCAAGAAGCACTAGCCCACTCCTCCTCTGCCTTCTAACATTCCAGCTTTGAGTGAAAGTGCCTAGTGAAGGGAATGCCAATCACCTAAAAGGAATACTCGGTGGTGACAGGGTCTAAGCTAGCAAAAGCCCGGGGTCCAGAAATGCCAGCAAGTGAGACAAAGCTCACAGCAGCAGCACCACTCTGAGGGTATGGCCCTGCCCTCCATACCCAACTGTGCCGCAGCCTGTCCCCCACATCCCCAACACCTGCAGGAATGCCCCATGATGCATGTTCCTGAAAGCAAAGCCTGCCCTCTGCATGACTGCTCCATGGACAGCCTGTGAGGGGCAGGGAAGCACTTTAAGCAGAAGAAATGATGCTTGACACTTGGAAACGTTTCATTGTGAACAAATCCCACCATCACCCAAAACAAGACCACATGAAGGGCCTGAAAAAACCTTCTAAGATGGAAAACAGTAAGGGTAATGGGAATAAAAATCAAATAAAAAATAGAGAACAAAGAAGACATATTCTCTAATGTTTTTGTAAGTAGCTAAGTACTCAATCCTCCTGAGACTGAGAGAGCTTTTATTTATCTGGTCAAAACTACTTTTTCTTTCAGCTACTTCAAATATGTATGTTCAGGTTCTGTAATAATGCTGACCCAATAACCACTCACTGACACATTGAACACAGGATCCAGTATCTACTGTGTATTGCTGAACTTATCTTTAGAACTGCACCACAGAAGCAATATCTGATTATTATTTCATCAGGCAACTTTATCCATAATGAAATGTCAACTGTATTATATCTAAATGTGTTTGGAAGCAACGTAGTGCTACTACAATCATTGACTCTAACTAATCTGACTGCTAATAATAACTGCTTGGAATGCTTTTTTCAAAAATAGATCACATATACATAAATTATGTTGCTCATAAAAAAGACTTTAATATAAAAGTGTGTCCTCTTATTCTGTGGAATGTGCTGCATTTTATTTTCAGTATTATTATTTTAAGGAAACTATAACAGCATGAAATCTCTAGTAAATATATAAGAAAACAAAATTAATTTCAATTAGGATTTAGATAATTGCTATGTTATAAAACATAAATATTAGTTTCTCTCCCCACAGCCTAAAAAATCCTACTTGAAGTCAAAGATACATTAACATATATTAAATTCATCTTAGATACAAATCATACACCCAAAAGTCAATTTGTGTAAGAGGAATACTAATATACCTTGTCAAAGGGAATACCATACTTCTTCAATACTGATGGAGAAATCAGTGTCATCTTGTGGCGAAGAAATGCATCACACCCTTGGGAGCTGCTTGGGAAAAAACCTAAGAAGAAATCACAAATATAAGCAGCACTTTGTCAATCAAGATTGAATTTTTTTTTTTTAAGATTGAATTTTAGATAGTCTTTTTTACATTTAAGTTCTAATGTTCTTTTACTATGACAATTTTATCCAAGTATAACCCTAACCCTAACCCATTCCACTAGCAAAAAGCCTTTGAACTAAAAATGAGACTCACTGTCAAAATTCTCAAAAATTAATATACATTTATTATCACCAAAGGCTGATCTTCTTTACAAAAAGGTTTACAAATACTTATTTTTGTAACAAATAATAATGACTAAACTTTAGGAATCAATTTCAATTTGAAACAATTTTAGAATCAATGTATCTAAAACAATTTAGAATCAATGGAGAAAATATTGAGGGACGGTAGGGGAAACTGGTATGCACTTTAGTAAAAGAATCTGTCTCATTTTAGGCTCCTACATTTCATCATTCCAAAGCATTCATCAAAAAAAGCATTCATCCCAGTGCATCCCTAGCATGCACTAACAACAGAGCAGTTTCCCACTTTTGATTTTTTTGTGGTCAATACAAGAATAATGTAAATAATCTTCACTAATTTGAAGATTTAACTTCATGATATGTCTGCAAACTGGCCTCACTGGCTTTAATAACTGGCAGAATGTTTTGAGGAGCCTTTTCACTGAAGAAGCTGTATAGCAACTGTCTCATTCAACAGTATATTATGCACCAAGACAGGGTTGGTTTTCTCCATCACTAACTTCAATCCTGCAGTTCTGTCTGAGGCAGACTCATTATCTCAGGGATGTAACCAGAGGAAAATGAACGTGCTTCATGTCCTATTTGTCACCTTGTTCTTTCCGAAGAAGACTGTGGAGGGGAGTGGAAAAGCAAGAAGACAAAGAGAAAAGAACAAGGAACATGGAAAAGGCAAAGAAGAATCACAGAGGAAGGACACAGAAGGAAGACAGAAGGGCCTCAAGAAGACACGTGTGGTGTCTGAGTTTAGTCATTATTATTTATGTTATAAAAATAATGAGTAACATGGGAAGAAGCAAGGATGCTGTTTACATCTTCCCTGGCCAAAAAGCAGAAAAAACTGCTGGAAACGTGATTCATCTCACTCTGTGGCTCACAACATGCAAATAACTGAAGCACGTGACCAATGTGTTGGAAGAATCACTAGCACATCTTAACTAATCATGAACCATTTTCATCTCACAGAATAGTAGTACTGCCAAAGAATTTTTTTTGTTTTTTAGTAAACAAGCTTTAATTGACATTACATGGGGTAACACAGTTCATCAAAAAGAAAGAAACCAAACATATAAGAAGGAGCCATTGGGGTTAAGAACTACCTGCAAAAAGCAGTACATTTTGCTTTAGAATCTATACCTTGAAAAGAAAAAAAAATAGAAAAGGAAAATGTAGAAAAGTACATCTCCAAAAGAACATCAGAAATCCTAACTACTATTATTCTTTATAATATTAGTCATAATAAAAGGCATAGTTTTACCCTACATGGTCATTTAATGTAGCCCTCTGCTTATGATTAATATTCATAATACCGAAATACAAAACAGGACACTGATGAATGGAGAGGAAATGCCACACTAATACAATGCCCATCACAGACATCCTCAGAGTCACACGCAGAGAGGAAGACACAACCGGTCAGCCCATTTTAATAACACAACTCAAATGGATCCTTCAAACGTCTCAAATCTGTAACTTCTCCAACACTACATGATTCAAGTTTTAAATTAAAATCAATGAAGAAAGAAGAGTCAATTTTATTTTCTTTTGATATGGATTTTTAATCAAGACCTAAACAATATAGTGACTGGTCATGAGTTAATTTAAATTGGAAAACCGCTGAAGGAAGATAATTTGCAGTACATAAAGAACTTTGCATTGGGACGGAATTTATATCTCAGCATGCTATAAGAATTGTATTTTACAATGTTCTGGAAAACACCTCATAAAGCAGCACTAGCTATGTACAAAGCATGTTTCTTAAAATGGATATTGCTTTAAAATGCCTTCAAGAATGTGACTCCTACACACCCTCACTCCACAGTCTACAAAAAGCATTTCATTCAACATTTAAATAAGTCAATTAACTGTAATAGTATTTGATATAAGGATGATAGTACCTTAAATGACTCAAGATTGTCCCAGCTAATAAGAGACTAGTATCTTTTAATAATAAATACAAATGGAAGTCATTTGTATGAAAAATAACAAAGTCACATCTCACAGAAAAGATAACTTGGAATAAAAAAGTCTACCTTGGCTCGGCGCCTGTGGCTCAACAGGCTAAGGCACCTGAGCTGGTGGGTTCGAATCCAGCCTGGGCCCGCCAAACAACAATGACGGCTGCAACCGAAAAATGGTCGGGCGTTGTGGCGGGCGCCTGTAGTCCCAGCTACTTGGGAGGCGGAAGCAAGAGACTTGCTTGAGCCCAGGAATTGGAGGGTGCTGTGAGCTGTGATGCCACAGCACTCTATCCAGGGTGACAGCTTGAGGCTCTGCTCAAAAAATAAATAAATAAATAAATAAAAAATAAAAAAGTCTACCTTGCAACTATTTGAGTTTACCAAATGTCACCAACTACAAAGCCAACTCAGTATAGCTCAAAATTTTTGCAAGTTCTTTAAAATGTGCCTTTTGAATTAGTTTTGTATATTGTCATATGTACTTTCCTGGTGTTCCTTCTTAAAAGTTTAAAAAAAATTATTGACGAAAATCTTCTCTGTAAGTTCTATTTTAATGATGCTAGGATATAGCATTCCATGAGATGTATCAATTTGCCAGATCATACAGTCCACTCCTTCACAACCTTAAGGATCAAGAAGTTCCACTAAAGAAAGTTCTGCGCTGACCCCTCAGTTCTCTAGCAGTGGCATCATCTACGCTGACCCCTCAGTCCTTTAGCAGTGACATCATCTACGCTGACCCCTCAGTCCTTTAGCAGTGACATCCCACCGTGACACATCACGTGCCCCACGGTCACTAGGCAATATGCCAGGTGTGGAACTCCACACAGAATAAACCTGGCTCTTCTTTCTGCAGCATCTACTTTTACCATGTTTAATCACTTGGTTCCTTTCTACATAAAAAGAGACATGTTTAAAGGAGCGCAATACGGAAGCTGCAGGCGTGCTCAGGGTGATGGGGCTTCGCTCTCCACTCTCACAGGGATATACTGCAGGAAGCACTTGAGAGGCAGCCAGCTGCACAGTCCAAACAAGTGATGGCGTGCTGCTTAAATCTTCATAGTACCTTTTATAAGCATTTAACAAAACAGCTTGCTGGAGCACCAACTTTCTCCTTTCCCTTTATATTCCAAACAAACACATACCTTTTCATCATAGCAAAATAAAAGCTAAATTTAGTCCTTAGTCTTAATATGCTGAATTGCGCGGAAGCCTGCTTGTCCAGTTGTTAAGAATCTGAAGTTCAGCCTTATAGATATGAATTCCATCGACCACTCCCACTCTCTCATGGCTTTGACTAGTCATGTGATCCCTTAATGCCACAATCTCTCCACATGTACAAATGAGGTGCTATTACTATTTTCTTCCCTGGGTTCTTATGGGAATCCCATAGGAAAATGCATACAAAACTTAGCCATAGTCAAAAGGTGAGAAACAACCCAAGGTCCATTAACTGATAAATAAACAAAATGTAGTATATCCAGGCTTGGCGCCCGTAGCACTGTCCATTAACTGATAAATAAACAAAATGTAGTATATCCAGGCTTGGCGCCCATAGCACAGTGGTTACAGCACCAGGCACATACACCAAGGGTGGAGGATTCAAACCCAGCCTGGGCCAGCTAAACAACTGCAACAAAAAAATAGTCCGGCATGGTGGCGGGCACCTGAAGTCTCAGCTATTTAGGAGGCTAAGGCAAGAGAATCCCTTAAGCCCAAGTGTTTGAGGTTGCTGCAAGCTATGACACCATGGCACTCCACCGAGGGCAACAAAGTGAAAATCTGTCTCAAAAAAAAAAAAAATGTAGCAGATCCATACAACAGAGTATCACTCAGACTTAAGAAAGAATGAGATAATGATACATGCTTATACATGGAAAATATTACATAAAATGAAAGAAGGTGGTACACCATGTATATAAAACATCCAGAATAGATAAATACATAGAGACAGAAAGCAGATTAATACTTAATTTCCCAAGGTAGATGGGAGGAACTACTGATGATGAAAGAGGAATGACTGCTTAGTAGGTATAGGATTTCCTTTAGGATTGATGAAAATGTCTTGGAACTAGAAAGTAAGGATAATTGCTCAACAGTGTGATTAAACTGAATGCCACTGAATTGTCAGGCATATCCGACACACGGTAATATTCAATGAATAGCAGCTATTATTATCCCTGTTACTCATTTCCATCATATTAGTGCTAGTAAACATATTGGTTCAAAAATCTTCTCTTGTTACCATCGCTGCAACCTGCCACCTGAGAAGGTAGATAACAGTTTAACAGTTCCAGGAGACCCAGAAAGTTGAGGGTGAAATTGTTGCAGATGCCCAGTAAACACCAAGCTTTGGAGAGCATCTCATGGCCTTGGGCATTCTAACCCACACCTAGCCAATTCTGGTCACAAGCAACTAACTTCTCCCGCACAAAAGTCTAACAGTCAAAGGTAACTTGCATTATGACTATACTTTTTCATTTTTTATTTTGTATTCTCTGTGTAAATTCTTCCATACTTTCCCCTAGGACTGGTATCTTAGAATTAAATAGTGTATGAATATCTAATCCAAATTCCAAATTACTCACAAATGAGCTTCAAAGTAAAAATTCTACAAAACTGAAAGGAAAAGGAAGAAATGAATATCAGTTATTACACACTCAAAGCTTTGGCTACTAATGGAACCAAACACTCCACAATTTATTTTTCCACACACCCCCTCCAACTCTTCCTCATAGGTGACATATCATGGATTCTATGCCAGTTAGACCAAAGCACTCCCAATGAAATGGAACAGAATCTAATTTAGGAGTGAAAAAACTGACAGAATAGCTTGAATATTGCACAGGCTCAAGCAAGCAAAGTTGGTCTTTGGAATCATTCCTCCAACTTAGACACTGGAAGGATGGATGGAGGCTAGCATAACAAGGAACTTGTATTTCAGAGACCCCAAGCCAAGCCCTGCCAAAATCATCCCACAATAACTTTTTCTAAGAAGGCCGAAGTCCTCAGGGAGCTCTAAGGCAGAGAAGTACAGGATCCAATAAGCTGTGCCAAGGATCAGGAGCTGTACACACCCAAAGGGTGTGTTTTACTCAACATAAAAATGATCATATGCAAAATGCATGATTCTATATGAAAAACATAGCAATTATACAAACTCATGCTAAGAAAAAGAGCAAAAAAGAAAAATCAGAAAGACTGCTTCTGTGGGGAAAGTTTACAGAGATAAATGAACACATGAAATTACATATCAATTTTCATAGTGGGCTAGTCATGAAAAGAACCAATAAGCCACCTTACGTGGGGTGAACCTGTAACTTTTACCCACATCCCTACTTGAGAGGTAGACTAGACATCAGACTTTCATGCTGCATTCAGCCTCCATGCCCTTCCTACCATTTGAGAATGGGTAAAAATTCCAGGCAGCAGCACCTGTGGCTCAGTGGGTAGGGTGCCGGCCCCATATACCGAGGGTGGCAGGTTCAAACCCCGCCCCAGGTCAAACTGCAACAAAAAAATAGCCGGGCGTTGTGGCAGGCACCTGTAATCCCAGCTGATCGGGAGGCTGAGGTAAGAGAATCACCTAAGCCCAAGAGTTGGAGGTTGCTGTGAGCTGTGTGACGCCACAGCACTCTACAGAGGATGACTTAGTGAAACTCTGTCTCAAAAAAAAACCAAAAACGGGGGCGGAGCAAGATGGCAGCCGAGTAACAGCTTCCTTGCGACTGGGCACAGTGAGACTGGGGAGAGAGGACTTCAGGCATCTCTGACAGGTGGGATCTACCCAGGAACTTCCCCTTGGGGACACAGGGAGACAGCGTGAGGCTTCTGGACACCCTGAGGAAGGCAAAAGCGGCAGAGACTGGGCAAGTGGTTGCATCTGTTCTTTTGGTCTGATCCTGTTGGCGGCTGTGGGTGGGGCAACAGTGGGACTGCAGGCTGGAAAGGTCTTGCCTGTGAGCTGTTTGGGTTTCTTTTGGACTTGGC
>CAUYRH010016445.1:0-46814 GCA_963574655.1 Perodicticus potto | reverse complement strand
AGCAACACTGAATACTGTAGAAATGCACTTTGCTCAGTAATACTTGAGTTGTTGCAATATTTGATTATCCATTTGGTTGTTACAGAAAAACTTCTTAACTGTAATTGATGGTTGTTGCTGTAATAGTGTATTGCCTGTATTTCTACCTCTAGTAATGGGTTTTATGTGCTAGATTTTAATATCCTTGAGCCTGGGCAAGTGCACAAGTCTTTTTAAAAAGAAACATGGTTTACTTGAACAAAACTGATCAGTTTTGAGAGATCGTTAATGCCCTTGAAATGGTTTTTGTGGGTGTGAAACAAATAGTGAGAATTTGAATTGGTCCCTTTTATTATAGTATTGAAATTAAGTCTACTTAATTTATCAAGTCATGTTCATGCCCTGATTTTATATACTTGTATCTACCAATAAACATTGTGATACTTGAAAAACTAAAAATAAAAAAAAAATAAAATGATTCCTGTAAGAACATTGTCAGAGGATTTGGTGACAAATGACAGTTCCTGTTACGTAAGGAATTAATGCAAGTTTTCTCAGTAATTGATATAATGACTATCACATACATATAATTTTAATTGATTTGCATAAATGCTAATCAAAAGGCCTTAAAATATTTTATTCTTTGGACATTTAAACTTATTTTTTGAAACAAAAACACGAAAAATAATGATGCTGCTGCTTGTGTCACAGCACTTTATAATTTGCATACTGATCTTATAAGAATTTAATAGAATCTACCATTCTTTTAATATCTGTGAAATCACCATGGTGGCTAATATTTATTGACCAATAAATAATAATGATGGCTGGTATTTACTGAGCAATTCCTATGCCTTAGGTGTTTAAAATGCATCTGTCAATCGATCTTCTAAACTGAGGGCTGATTGTTATTGTTTCTCTGTATTACAGAGAGAGAAACTGAGAGACAAAGGAGATTGGTAACCTCATGGTAATATTGCTTCTAAGTCTGAGTCCCAGACATGTGGCATTAACTACTTTGCATCATTAATTCTCACTGTAAGAAAAATGGAGCTTACCTCGTTCTTTTTTTTTTTTTTTTTTTATCATAAATGAGTCAAATGAGGTAAGAAGAAGTCAGGTTCTTCCCAGAAGTTTCCTGATTTCTAAGTGTAAGATCTGTATTTCAAATGTAGGTATTTTTATTTTCAGTTTTCACTTTTTTATCACATAGTGCTTCATGGGTAAGAAATTCATTTCTAATCAACATGCCTTTAATCATTCTCAGGCCCTTCAATGCAAGCCCTACACCAATTTCATTCCCTGTTGTGCTCCTTACCTTTCCTTCTTCCCTCCTCCCTTCATCTTTTCCATTCTTTCCTCCAGGTGTCCAACACCAAACATCCTCCACATACCTGTTTCATTCTGAAAAGTAAGCTAAGCACAGGTCACAGTACCTGTTTAAGACACTCTTAGTCTATTGGGAGATGCAGAACTATAAACCCCGAGTGACTGCTGCCTGCACCAGGGGCATCCTGCATCACTGTTGAAGGTGTGATGAGGGGGATGCTGAGTATAGCAGGAAAGGGGATAGAAAGGAATAGGATGGCTTCTTTGAGGAAGTGCTAGTGGTTGTACAGAGTGAGGGAAGAAAATTTCTTCTAAAAACCATTTATTTATTTTTAATTGATAAATAATAATTGTGCATATTTATGGGGTACAATGTGATATTTTGATCCATGCATACACTGCAGAAAGCTTTAATCAAGTTAATTAACAATCAATCATTGCACCAACTTAATTGTTTTGTAAGGAGAATGTTTCTGTCTACTTCTTTAGCAAATCTGAGATGTACAGTACATTGTTATGAGCTGGGTCACCATACATTACAATATGTCATGAAAAATTATTCCTGTAGTTCATGAAAAATTATTCCTATAGTTAAGGACTTTGTATTTATTCATCCACATCTTCTCCTTCCTCATCTTTCTCCTTTCCCTACAGCCTCTGGAAATCACCGTTCTATTGTCTTCTATGAGAAGGGCTTTTTTAGTTTCTACATGTAATAAGTGAGATCGTATGCTATTTGTCTTTCTATGCTAGATTATTCCACTTATCATAATGTCCATCAGTTCTATCCATACTGTAATGAATGACAAAACATACTTTTTTTGTTAAGGCTGTGTATTACGGGTTGAGTATTTCTTATCCACAATGCTTGGGGACAGACATCAGATAATTTCAGATTTTGGAATATGTATACTTTTTACTGATTCAGCCTCCCTAACCCAAAGATGCTCTACTGAGCATTGCCTTTGAGTGTGATGTTGGTGCTCAAAAAATTTTGTATTTTGGAATTTTTTGGATCTTTACATTATAGATATTAAACTTGTATACACATTATGATTGATACAACAAAAACAACCAGGATCATAAGAGACCACTGTCAACAACTGTACACCAACACATCAAATAACTTAAAAGAAATCAATGAATTTCAAGAAACAGGAAGTTTACCAAGTCTCTTTCAGGAAGAAATACCTACAGGATGGAATACAGCATAGTCTTTAAAAAGATGGTGCCTTTAGAGGGAGTTGATGGAGAACTTATATGTGACAGGGGGGCGGGGACAAAACTTGGATGCTACTGCAGAGGAAAGTGGGGACATATCTTGAAAATAATATGTACACTGCCATGAGAATTGTGTTTTAACAGGAAGGCTGGGGATAAAGACCTCATCTTACTCTGAAAAAATGCACTCGAGAACTTCCCTGATTACACCCCAGAGGTTACCTGACCAGTCAAGTAAAGTGTGCTAAGGCACTGCAGGAAGGGCTGCTGGTATACAGTGGGGACTAGGGGCTATCAGCCTTCAGAAGAGAAGGTCACCCTGTGCTAAACACTTTGCTGTGGGACAGAAGAGGACAAAAGCCACACTTGATGGCTTCTCAAAGAAGAATCCTTTAATCCTAAAGAATCTGTTTAATCCTTTAAACAGAGCTCAAATCTTCCTACAAGGTAGGGAGTATATTCTGTTCATCTTTGATTACTAACAGGTGGTATCACAGCTGGCCCAGACTAAGTATTCATAAAATGTTAAATAAATGAAAATAAGATATATTATCTATAAGAAAGATGTGTTACAATATCTCTTTAGTTACTAATTTCCTTGAGGATTGTGGACATATTAATATAGCTAATTTTCAAGATAATACTGTGAAGAACCACAGAACCCATTCTTCCCTTTGAGTCTCAAATAAGTTTAGGGGTATTGATTAGTTTTAATCACTGATAAGTTTTATCTTACTCAGTCCTAACACAAAGCAGCAGTGTTGTTTTCTACTCTCAGATGGTAGAGTATTTGCATTCAATATAATGTGTGACGAAAACCACAGTCCACTTTATTGCAAAAGAGCTCTTCATCAGATACTTATCTTGTACCATCTTTGTCCTCCTAATTTCAGCTAGGATTTGGGAGAATTTGTCTAACTGTATCAATAATATGGAAACATTCATATTTATTAAAATACAAAATAAATATATAAAGTATTTACATATATATAAATATAGAGACAATATAAATATAATATAAAATATCTAACTAGCCAACTATTTTAAATTGCACATGAACTTTATGGCCACCCTGTGTATTATCCACACTATAATAATGATGCTAAAGTTACTCAGTGGTACTTGGTGCAGTCATGCTCCAGGCCTGCTGCCATCCTGCACTCACCAGTCCAAATCGTACTAAGCAAGTATTTCTGGGAATACAGTAAGTGAAAATAACATAGGAAAATAACATATCTAGAAGTTAAAGTTTACCTTAAATTACCCATGATTTCAGTCATTTCCTTGCTACTACTGCAACTCTGCTGTTTCTTATTAATTTTGCTACTTAAATATTAGCCTAGGAACAAAATTACAAAGCTTAATAGCCCAAATCGGAAGAAGAAGTAAGGTCTAGTTCAATTTCTGCCATTTACCTTTGAGCAAAAACTTTTGAGCAAAACTTTTGAAATATCTCAGAATCCTCATCTTAGAAGTAGGCATTACTCCCTATGCCATTGTTTATTTGTTCTTAGAGACACTATGTAAAAGAAAAATAAAAAAATGTAAAGAGTTTTAAAATGTTATAAAGAAATTGATAATGATTTATTATCTGAAACAGGCTTGCTGAAGACTCTGACGTTGCCCAATATTTTGTAAATGGTGATATATAAAACAATGGTGCCTGATTACAAGTTCTTCAATGTCCAAATATTTCTAATAAATTATATTTTGTTTATAATAAATACAATAGGAGTAGTTTATTAAGTAAATGAAACTAAGGGAAAAGTTGCCTAGTCTTTACATGAATATAAGAAGTAGATTTTTACTGATATTCTTATTATGTAAAATGTTCTTTACAAGTTAGAGTACTGGTGTAATTTGTGCAGACATGGAAAGGGGATAGAGAGAGAAATACACAAAGTGGACTCAAATTATTCTATCATAAATCATTTTATGATTATCATTAATAGCTAATAGCAAATTTCAATTGAATTATCTGTGAAATTTTTCCACAAATGTGCTTGAATTTAAAATGAACTGGATGAACACAGTGCATTTGTTCAGAGGTATTTATCATCATTTCTGCAGTTTCTGTTATGCTTTGCTTGGTTTTTTAGCACCCACCCCAAATTAACTGAATCCACTGTCACCAACCAAAGGAGATCTGACGAGAGGATACTAGTGTATTCTCTTTCATGCAATTATGTGTCCCTGATTGAGGCAATCTAAAGAGGCCTTTGTGAAAGTGTTAACTGTGGGAAAATAAGTGGCAAATGTTATTATTATGGAAAATACAGAGTAAGGGTTTACTGTAGATACCATTATCTAAAAATTAATCTATGTCTCTCCAGGTAGGGGGCGTGTGTGTATTTTAAATCAAGTTTTAAAATTCATCTTCTTGAATTAAAAAGTAAAAAAGTTTATAAATTAAAAACTTACTCTGATGAAGGCATTGACCTCTCTACTGCCTCAGAGAATTTATATGTTCATTTAAGAGAAAAAAAGAGATAACACATGCAAAACTTAAAATAGAGGCATATTTTGTTTTTGTTTTTGTTTTTCTCACCAACACCAATGAGTTTCACCAATACCCTTGGCTAGAAGTTTCATCATCTATCACTTATATTGTGGATTTTCCATTGGGTGATATAAAAACTAAGCATATTAAAGCTGTTGAGAAAATCAAGTGCTGAATAATGCAACCTTTTCCATGGCCCCCTTGGGAAACGCCTTGTTTCTGGTAAATGTTGCCATAAGCAGTAGGTCATAATTATCTTCATCTGGATCCTCTCCTATGACTGGGCCTGGGAGCCTGATTTCCTGAGAGCCACATGTGCCTTGGAGCCCTTAACTTTAAACTAGATTGGTCTCTGGAAATTAAAACAAAATTGGCTGTACAGTTAGCTAGGAGGAAGAAGATATGCTAAAAAAGAAATTACATTATATGCTCCAAAGACAAAATAACCTTTGAATTATCTGTTATTTAGGATGCTAAATGCCCTCTGTCCCATATCTGCCCATGATACTTGAGAGAAAATTTCATCTATTTTATTTAACCTTTCCTTCTTTAGCAATATTTAAAACACTTCTGATGAGTTTATTTTTCCTTCAGAATTAGCTATCTCTAGACTTTTATACTTTAGCTACAGATAACTGAATTATTACTAACATTAATTGTTTCAAATATTGAAATAATTTCAACTATTGACATCCCAAGTCATTTATCACTCCAGATAAACAACTTCATGGATAATTTTAATGGTAGTTATGGTCAAATAGACATGTTACAGAACTCTTCTATTTATGATATCAAATAAACCACAACATTAGAAATCTTCCTTTTTTCCAAGTTACCAAGATTTTCACCACTTTGGTATAATTGGCAGAGAACACAGAAAGAGATTATTTGGTTTGAGAATGCCCCACCACTCATCTCAACCCAACAAACATGCTTTTTAGCAAGGGCTGTATACAGATCTAGCTTCTTCATTTCAAAAATTGAAGCTTATGAAGTTAGAAGCATTAGGATACATTGTCATGATAAGAGCTCAAACTAAACATTTATTTCTTCATCTTTAAAATGGGATAATCATACCTCCCTGGGAGGTCACAAAATTATGGTACTTGAATGAGATATCATGAGATACCTTTTAAAAAGTGCACCAATTTCCTGAAATTAATTTAACTAAAATCAAGTTTGTTATCATATAGATAAAAGTGGCAGAGTATATTCTCACTGAAAATGGATTGTATATTTGAGTTTGTTAGATTTACAGTCTAAGATTTAACTCAGGTTGTCCTGGGAGCACTTTAAAGACTTATTAATAAATTAGTTGCATACCAAAGGGGGGCTTAGGAACCGATCCCACCAAAGTGGTTTTTGCACATCTGATTAAGCCAGACAACTGAACTTGCAAAAACAAATCATTCAGTGAGGTCAGTCTCTGACACCCCTACCCCCCATGGGTATGTGACTTTAAGTACCTTTCAGATCAAAGACTAATATGATTGCCATCTAAGAGGACCATGTCTCCCAATGAGCCCCATATTGACTATTGTAAAAGCAGAAGCTCAGTAAGCAGGCAACAATTTGTGCCCAAGAAGTTTCTCAATATCAAGAAATGATAGTGAGGAAACACAGTATAATAAAATTGGAAGCAATATAGTGTTATTAAAGCAAGGAATCATAGTCAGAGGTTGTGTCATATAAAGGGTCTTTTATTTTGCCTTTGTTGAATCAATCTTGAATGGTCAGAGGAAATTCTTGTCTTTTTGTTATTGAAAGGGACAATTTAATGACATGATTTTCTTCACCAAATGTTAGATTTGACAAATGTGTGGTATAGGTTTTTATCTTAGCAAGGTTAAAATTTCTATAGCTGGATATATTTTTTAAATAATAAAAGTACAGTATAATACCATTAATACTTATTTTATTAGCTTACTTCAACCAGAGAAACTTCTTGAGGAAGCATGTGAGTAGGTGGGAGGCCATTTTTTGAGAGCTGGAAAACATCTTGGGTTAAAGTAATTCAGTGCTTTTGTTTTTTAAATGAGAGAACTAAGCCCCAAAGGAGTTCCAGTTAGTGTGGTATTTTTTGTGAAATTGTGTCACTGTCGATCAAGGAAAAATGCTCATCTCCTTGAGACCATTGGAAGCAGCCAGGATTCCCTCCATAATTGCTTTCCTACTAACAATGGCAAAGTATAACAACTGGTTTTCACTGAGGAAATGTGTAGAGGAATGGAGCCATGCTTGAAAGAACAATTACTGATTCTTATCACATTAAAAGGAAACACTGAGAACAGAACAGTCTCCTGGCAAGCCTAGAGACATTTTGTGACTTGGGGGCAATCCCCCAAGTAACTCAGTGTTCCAGAATAAGATAAGATCTGTCGCTCACTAGTAAGCATGTGTTAAACATTGATGCTTAGTAGTTCTTCATGAGGATTGTGGGGAAAGAACACGTGGCAATCCTTACACATGCAGCCTTCATATGTAGTTACCTGAACTCTCCACACCTGTTGTGTATGTCATTACCTTGACTCTCCACTCCTGTTGTGTATAACCTTAATAAATAGCTATTGCAGGGGCAGCACCTGTGGCTCAGCGAGTAGGGCACCGGTCCAGTATACCGAGGGTGGCGGGTTCAAACCCGGCCCCAGCCGAACTGCATCAATAGCCGGGCGTTGTGGCAGGCACCTGTAGTCCCAGCTGCTCAGGAGGCTGAGGCAAGAGAGTCGCCTATGCCCAGGAGTTGGAGGTTGATGTGAGCTGTGTGACACCACAGCACTCTACCTAGGGCAATAAAGTGAGATTCTGTCTACAAAGAAAAAAAAAATAGCCATTGCAGAGAGGCCTCCGGGCTACCCTGCAATTAAGGTTAGCCTGCCTCCCGCAAGCTTGTACTTCTAATCCATGTCACAGCTAGTTCCTTCCTGCAGCAACCAAGACCAGGGCCTTAGGGATCATGGCAGAAATGGGAAAGTACTTTTTGTTTTATTGTAGCAAAAATCAAATTTTGGCTATTTCTCAGGGAAATGTGTTTTTAAAAGTGTTTATTAACGTCACCAATTTATTGCTATAGACCTGGCTCTTTTAATATTCTCTCTCCATGTTTAGTCACTGGAGGGTGTTGGGACATGTGCCTCCTAGAAACAGCCATACTTAACTATATGGCAAAGGCAATAAAGAATGAATATCCTGGAGGTCATGGAGCCTATCAATATGTGTAGGAAAATGCTATCTTCTGAACTGAAATTTCAGTGATATGTCAGCTCAGCAAAGAAGAGATGAAGTGAATACTTGGCTTCTGCATGACTGAACTCCAGCATTTTGGTAATGGGAAGGTGTAAAAGACTGCTGTGCCACTCAGTCCAGGACTCACACTGACCCATCTCAGAAACACTGCAATTTATCTGCACCACATGATATTCATTTTCACATTGTACTAAGAGACTGTATGTGAGATAACTCCCCGTGTCTAGACTGAACAGAGAATGTATGTATAAAACAAAGTTGAAAACGGAAGCCAGGGGCTGCAGCTGCGTTGAGGTGGTCACACAATTTTAAGGGAGGAGGTGCCAATCATTCAGCAATCCAAAAATTTATTTTAATGTCATATTTTAGGATTAGTATCATAGAGGATGAGTATTTATAAAATTGGAGTTGGAGATAGATTGGATTGGAGACACGAAATGTGTCTACTTATTAATCTCCAAATTCACTTCTGTCTTATTTTTAGGCATTTCATCCTGCAGACCAGTGGACATATATTATGCAATATATTGTATCTTTATTTGGTTCTTGCTAGCATTACAGATTTTTAATTACTTTCATTGAGTTAATTAGCATTAGAAGGGTTAAAAATAAGACTTTTAAGATAATCCAGACTTGATGATATAGAAAATGGTGTTAAGGGGTGGCACCTGTAGCTCAGCAAGTGGGGCATAGGCCCCATATACCGAAGGTGGCGGATTCAAACCCAGCCTCTGCTGAACTGCAAAATAAAAAAAAAAAAACAGCCGGGCATTGTGGCGGGAACCTGTAGTCCCAGCTATTCGGGAGGCTGAGGCAAGAGAATCGCCTAAGCCCGAGAGTTGGAGGTTGCTGTGAGCTATGTGATGCCATGGCACTCTACTGAGGGTGACAAAGTGCAAAAAAAAAAAAAAAAAGAAAAAAACAAAACAACAACAACAACAAAAAAACTCTACAAAAAAAAAAAAAAGGAAGAAAGAAAATGATGTTAAGATTTGCAGGGAAATATATTTGGGAAAATGGTGTTGAGAACATCCTTGTTTGTAGAAAGCCTTCTCCATTAATTATATAAATTATTCTAGATATCAAGGAATGGCATATTAACAGGTAACATCAAGAAACAAAGAATAAAAATAAGTCAAACTATCAGACACAAATTAATTAGCTGTTGTTCCTATCAATCAGGAAAACCAAGGTGGCAAATTAGGTTCAAAAATACAGAAAAAATACACAAATAAATTTAAAATTGCCTACTTAGGAAAAGATTTATTGGAATCACTATCTCATATGTAAACTTCATTTTAAAATCAATTTAATTATTTTATGTGACATAAGGAAGATAATATCTTTCATATCTATCCATGTATTTATCTCCAGTATAATTTCCTGTGCTGGCTCATTTGATAAACTAGGTAAAATTTCAAAGAAGGAGTTTTTAAATATTAACTTAATTGCTGTGATAATTTGGTTGGATGAGATATTTAACATTATGATTGCTGGAAAAATATATACATAATTTGGATGTTAAAAATTCAACATTTTCCCTTACTCTAACATTAAAGGTGAGAAATTTAAAATCAGGAGAGATTTGATTGCTCAGTTCTGTGTAAAAAGCTTCTGACTTACTGGAGGACAGAGGACATTTATACACAATAATGAGTACATTTACAATACTTAAAACTTTGCAGTGGTGCTGATGATCAGAAAAAAGCATCTCATATAGAGCCCATATTCGAGAAGTAGAGTGGTGAGTGCAGAGAGAATATTTCAATTAGAGTGAAAGGGGGGAAGAAAAAACAGAGGAAAGAATGTAAATGCTAATTTATCAGCAAATGTTTCCCTACGGTCTGTTCAAGGTCTGTTCTGTAGAAGGTCAAGATTTTTTCTTTCATTTCTAATGAAGATAGTCCAGCAAAACAGACACGGATGAATTGAATGGAACTATAAAGTGTCGCCTGTTTGAATTTTCATGGTCCATATGTTGGTAATTCAGAGAACTGAGACAAAGACTTATGTTCTCTCTTGTCAGATTATTAACAGTATCCTTTGAGACTTAGAAGGGTGACAGATGTCCTAAATCCAAAAATGAATCCATATTTTTAAGAAGATCAAAGCATGCTTAGTGTGTCACAGAAAAAAATGTGAAGATTATTTCATAACATGTCAAATTGCTGTTCAAGTGACAATATATATTTAAATTGTCCACATCATTCAAATAGATGTGCTGACAGATATGTGGGAACAGGTTATGCACATCTTATGTTTTGATAACTGCCCGAAAGACTCTTTTTTTTTTTTTTTTTTTTTTTAGAAGTGTCATACAACTTTATTCTTTGACTATTGGGAAAGTAATTCAGATCCTACTCCAAAATCATCTTCACATATTAAAAGATTCAGACAGGGATCTATATATTGAACTTATTTACACTTACTTAACATATACCTGACTTGCAGTAATCTTTAAGTAATTCTGCAAAATCTGGTATTTTGCATTTCTCTTTTATCAGCCTATAATAATATCTTAAATGGCTTGAAAATCATCCAGGTATGTTTGGTAATTAAAGACATTTAATAAAACAACTAAATTACCCACTAAGTTGGGTGGTGGGCCTCACAGGTCTTCTTAACTTCTGGGTTACATATATTCTTTCATATGTAATAAGCATTTCATATACAAAAAAATTACATAATAAATAAAATCCCAGGGAAATCAATTAATATAATTGATAAAATCATTTATATCACAGTTGTTTGAATATATATATTATATTCTAAATTTTGAGTTTTCTGAGAAAGTGTGATGCTAAAAGAATAAAATCTAATGGACAGAGAAAACAATGTAATGAAAAAACAAAGAGAAATGGAAAAACTCACTTCATACTCAGGAAGAGATGTGTCTTTGAACACATCTTTGTGTCTCTTCTACCCAAAGAGTTTAAGCTATCACTTAGAATTAGAAGAAACTCCTTTTAACTAACAGATATGTGAGTGTTCAGTACATTCTTAGTCCTCACTACTCTTAGAAGGAAAGAAAGAGGTCTTGTGTAGTGTAGGAATGCCCAAATATTGCCTTATGATGTAATTACATGGGGAGTTTTAAAAACATCTCAATGCTCAGGTTGTACCCTAGACCAAATAAGTTCAAATTTCTGTGGATGATACCCATGTATTAGTATTTTAGAACTCTTCCAAGTGATTGCAAAGTGCAGCCATGTTTGAAGACAAGTTTGGTTCTAAAACTTGAGCTTATACCTGCAGTATCAAAATAGATTTTGCCAGGGCACCACATCACAGATTCTGGTTATGCAGATCTGGAATAGGGTGTGAGCAATTGTATTTCCAAATGTTTCCACATGCTATAGCTGTTAAGAACCAGGGAACCACGACTTGAGAATTGTAAGTACAAAGTATAGAGTACATAAAACTAGAGTTTAAAGTAAAGGATTTTACATTATACTGAAGAGACAGGACATACACAGAGAAGTTTAAATATACGAATGAGAATGCGCTAAATGTTATATAAGTAATACAGACAGTAAAAGTTAGAAATAGCAAGAGGAAGAATAAATTTCTGTAGGTTTAGATGGTACTTATTGGTACTTGAAGAATAAATGGAGTTGAAATAGGCAGAGAAAATTATAAAATGTTATTGGTAATGATTAGGATATCTTATGAGAAAGCTAGGTAGAGAGGCGTGAGGATTATTTGGTAGATAATGAAAAGGTCCCTTTGTCTGAAACCATGGGTTTGTAAAAGAGATAGCAGTTCCCATTTACAGAGTCTTATGAGAAGCTGGTTGTAGAAAGATAAATAGATGAATGATTTAAAAAGCAAAATGTACCCATTAGACGTTAGGGATGCTCTCAAAGATCTGAAAAGTGACCCTCCCAGAGGCCTTTATTACAATGATCTCCAAGGGTGGGTTTCTCAGACAGACTCCAGTCAACTTATCTTACATAAATTAAAACCAAAGTCCTATCCTTTGGAAGACCATTTATCACTTTCAAAAATGAGACATTTTTAATATTAGCAAATTAAATACAAATGGATATTAAAATCTCCAACAAATGATTAATCAATAACGGTGGAAGCAGAGGGCCTCATTAGTTAGATAGAGATTAGCGAGTGCAGCTCAAGCATTCGCCATAAAATCTGAGAATTAAAAATGATAGCATGTACCAGGCAGGAGTGACAGAGAGCAGCCAGAGAGATGAGAAATGCATGATCTTCCTTGATAAAAAATACTTCAAATTGAATAAAAAATACTGAAGCTATCCCAACTCCCCTAATTCTCCTTTGCATTCCCTTGATTCTAGTATTTTATAATACTATATACATGAAAATTTCCATATAAGAAAGGAGACAAAAGCTTGTAAGTTTGGAAATTATATTTGGAAGTTTTTCTCTAAGTGTTCAGAGTGATTCCAGATAGTGACATTTTTATGGTCAGAGTTTTCAAAATGGACAGAAACATATCTCTTCCTTTCTGGAAAGAACTAGAGACATAGGAATCAGACATCTCCCTCTCTCTCAGGAAATCCTTAGTAAAAATGGATTTTGGTCCCTTTCCTGGTAGCCCATTTACTCAGGATTTCATGAATATTTTTACCTTTGACAAACAAGGGAATAGTTGATACACATGGGAAGATAAGCAAAAAATGCTTTGCTGGGAATAATGGGAAATGTAGTCATCTCGGCCCTGGAAAAATGGGGAAAACACAAATCTTCAGCCTGGGCAAGATTGAACAGGGTTTTTGAAAGATATGATAGCAATTATAACAATCGCAACATTGACAATATTTAGAGCTCATGTGAAAATGCCAGGTACTGTTTACAGGACTTCATTTACATTAATTCATTGGCAGTCTATTCATTAATGCTTTGAAAAGCCACTGCATTGTCATTCCCATTTGTCAGAGAAGGAAATAGATTTAAAGATGCTGAGTAATGTGCCCAGGGGCACAGCAACAAGGAAAGAATGAGCCAGAATTTGAATGCAGGTGGCCCAGACCACACACACACACAAAAAAAAACCTCAGACTTGAAAGAATGAACAGTTTGTGTTGTTTGGGATGAAATAGGGAAATAGGAAGACGACTTCTGGGCTGTGAACATAAGGAGCCTCTCATGCTATTGGCCCATGATAATGAGGAGAGGAGGGAATGAAGTTTTCTTATTTTCTACTTTGATTCTAGGTAAATCATATAAGGCAAATTGATGTGGGGAAGATATTCAGGAAAGTGAGTACTAAAAATTCAGCTCTGAAGCTTTGGTGATTACAATTTCCTGATTACTTGTCTCCCTTTGTTAGTATGATACAGTTTTCATTAGCTGAGGACTAATTCAATGCTGTGACTGTAGCACTCCAAATAATAGGACACCTCAGTACATCTCAACCACGTGTTAATGAGTGATTTGGTTCAAACCTCCTTCCTAGAGTGAGATTTCTCAGATTACTTTGGCCTGTAAGTTTCATTTGCTCTCCTTCTGTTTAGAATATGCAAATGTGTTCTTGCTTACCCAAATTATATCTTTTTATTAATATAATGAAGAATAAAAATTTCAGACATTTATCAAATACCTTTTTTATTTGGATTATTACGTTTAACGACCATATCAGCACTGTAGGTAAAGGATCTGTTTGGAAAAGGCTTGAACCCAAGAAGAATATAAACATCTGAAGATCATAAATACATGTGTATTTTGTCTGTCCGTAATGTCGGGAACCATGTATGCTCTTTTGCTGCATATGATTAAATAAACAATCATATATATATATATATTTTATTGCCAGGAATTTTACATAGAATAATTCATTTCCATTGCTGGCAAAACTGTTCTTGGCTGGGGTTGACAACCCTCCTCTATCAATTAATAAATGCTTTTGGCATTTCTTTCAAAATACTATATTCAGAATGTTATCATGTTTCATCTCCACTTATATTACTCTGAATATTAGAAGCCGCTGGCAAGGATGGTATTATTTTTCCATACATCAGGTATGAGTAAATAGAACTTTCATGAGTTTAGGTAACTTTATTTCATTTATTCACTAAGCAAATGGAAGAGAAAAACAGACATTCCAGTTGTAGAGGCTGAAAATAAACATTGACATAAGTTTTACATTAGAAGGGAATAGTATGATAGAAAGAAAAAAGCAAACCAGAAAAAAAGGTGGAGTTGTAGTAAGAATGTGAAGATTTCAATAAAATAGGCCCGTTGCAGCAGAAATAGGAGAGCTATGCTTGAAAGAGGTGAAGTAAGCCAAGCAGGTATCTGGAGAAAACTATCCCAGGCAAAGGGAAATGCTAGAATAAAGGCTGTAAAAAGAAAGCACGACTGTCTGACACATTTTAGGAACAGCATGGAAGCTGGTATTTCTGTAACAGTGGGACATGAGATCAGAAAAGTGACTTCAGCTTTCAAAAGTGTTGTGAGTGAAATGAGAGTTATGGTAGGTTTTTAAGCACAGAAATGAACAAGATCAGACTTTTAGCTTAAAAGGACCACTGTTGCTGCTGTGATAATAAATTGTAGTAGCCATCAGAAACTTGGAGAAGTTAGTGAAAAACTCCAGATATAGCCAAAAAGGATGGCAAGTCAGACCATGGTGCTAACAGTTGAATTTTAAGAAAAAGGCATTTCTGGGTAAATGTAGAAGATACAACTAAAGGATTTACTTATAAATTAGATGTAGAAGTGTGAGGTCAGGCCAATGTTTTGATAAGAGTTCAAGAAAGCATTTGCAAGTACCAATTTGTCCTCAATTGATATTCTGGAAGCTGGGGGTAAAACAAGTGTGGAAATGAGATCAGTAGTTTAGTTTGTGACAATTTCAGTTTGAAATTTTTCTTAGCTATCTAAGTGGGCATGTCATATAGAGAGTTGAGTAGATGAATCTGGGGTTTGCAGTGAAAATCTAGATCGGAGATATGTTTTAAAACTCTATGAATCTTTTCTTAGGTGAGATTTGACATTAATAAGATGTACAAAAGAAACCTGTAAAATTCTACAGTTAATACTACCACCTCCCAGACTGAAGCAAGAGAATTTCCTGACTCAGAATGCCCCGTCCCCTTCTCAGTCTCTGCTTCCTCCCTCCACCAATAGGGGACTGCCTAGACTTCATGGTGAATTTCCTTTTAATTTTTATGTGTGTGTGCATCTGTACACAGAGCCCCACAGTTTGTATAACTATATACACACTCATGTATGTCTGTGTATGTATATATAAAAATTCTATATGTGTATATATAGAATTTATATATACATTCTAGCACATTTGGCTCATTCATTTACACTGATGAATATTTACACATTTAATTTGAGGTTATTATGCATAATGCTGCTATGAACATTCTTATCAAGCCTCTTTGTTCATACACGTGAATTTATGTTGGTGATATTCAGAGAGTTCCCCAAACAGGTATGTACACTTTAAGAAAGGAAAAAAAAACAAAACATTAAAATTGTAATAATCGATGTACATGAATAACAAAATATGAAATGAAGTCATATTTCATTTCAGCAATTACAGGACGTGTCAAAGTATAAGCATAATGTAATATATAATTAACAGATAACATCTCTTATAATGTGTATACATTTTTGGCACCCTGGATATACATACACATATACATCTAGGAGTAGAATTACTAGATCACATGATCAACTTGTGCATTTCTTTATCTTCATACATAGTGCAAAATCATTTAGCATGGCAGTTGTATAAATTTATACTCTTATTATATCCTAGTCCACAGTTAGTATTGTTAGTCTTTTTACCTTTCACCATTGTAGTGATGTCTAATAATGTTTTAAATTGAGATATAAATTTAATTTAATATTAAGATATAAAGGGGTATAAGTTATATTCAAGCCATGGACTGGGTAAAATGCCCTACAAAATTAAAAATGAGAAAAGGTAAGATGGATAAGCCTAATGTCCTCCAACATTAAGATATCACAGACAGGAAGCACCAACAAAGTCACTTGCTCCATAATTGGCGAAACTGAATTTTAATGGTTGGCTCTCCCTCTCCAAAGTCCACGATGTGTCAAACATGCTGGACGCTCTCAGGAGTCTCACCCAAGAAAAGTGCAAATAAGCTTAGAGAGGCTGACAACTTGCATGTTTGTCAGAAAGAAGTATTATGTAAGAATGTTTTCAATTTGCTTTCCATGATGGAATAAATGGGAGATTTTATATATATATATATATATATTTTTTTTTTTTCTTTTGTAAGGGCAAAAAATATTAAAAAGGCTTTTGTGGGGTGGGTCTGAAGAAAGGGTGAAAGCAAATATTAAATTACTAAAGTTCTTTCATTGTGGCTAAGCAGGTAAAAAGGAGTAGCTAAACTAAATAGGAAAAAAATTAGAAAGGAAGAGCTCTTAATCCTAGAGAGGGAATTTGTTTCTGTGTATTTGGATTTGTGATGTTTTTGTAGCTTTTTTTCTTTTTAATAGAAGCAACAACCTTATTCATGAATTAGACTTTGCTTTCTTGAAATCAGGCAGAAGTGATGCCTTTATTATATTCCAGTCTTATGATTGCCATCCTTGGGATTTCTTTGCTTTCATTGTAGAATAGAGGTTGTAAAAATTAAAATTAAATCATGCCCAGGGTGATTTTCGATATCCTTACAGAGAAACTGTGGCTGATTCAAAATTCAGTGTCATAATCACAACCTACATCAGTTTTTGTCAGGGTTGACCAAGAAACAATTACTCATTCCTATGTAAATAAGCATTCTGGATACAAAATCAGGGAGGTAAACAGTGTTCTTCCAGACGGTTTACTAAGGCTTTGCCAGAACATTTAATAAAATACTTTTCTCCTGCCTACCTCCACTGCTAGGAAATCTTATTTTCCAGAGTAGTCCACAGTTCGGGTGGCCAGTGGGAAATAAAGCATGAGTTTTAGTGTTTCATATGTAAACCCTGTTTTGGTTGCTGGCTCCTCCAGTCTTTTGCTTTCAAGGAGTGAGTACACTGCACCCAGTTCTAGATTATCTGTTGGCATATTCTACTTCTTAGAACACAGTATCTGTATCTGAATTGTTCCTAACTATCTACCTGGTTTTGGTTGACAAACTTACTGTGGCCCATTCGTTAAATGGAGCATCCTAGACACAAGTCAGCTTATTTACCTTCAAATTCAGAGCAATCAAAGACTGTTCACGCTGGTCTGAGTCACACCCAAGCCACAACCCGAACCAATGCACAAATACTGGCTTCTTTTCTATAGATGCTGTTTTCTTTTTCTATATCCATGGCTTCATCATGAAATCTTAGGATACTGCTCAGTTTTATTTTACTACACATCACTAGTGTCTAGTGTCTTGCCATCTGTATTTCTTCAAAAATGGAAGGGAAAAAATGAAATATATAACTATTTTTTCAGGATTTACTACTATAAATATCATGGACGAAGAAAGTCAATGTAAAAATCTGTTTCCTTCTCTACAGGAATTTGAGATCAAAAAGAGGAATAAAATATAGAGAGATAGAGAATTAAATAAAAAATCAAGACTTAAATGATGTTTTAAGACCATAAGTCATATGTTAGAGAAAATTTTGTAATTGTGAGTTGTTATGAAATGAATAATAAGCAACAAGAATTTTAAATGTAATAAGGAGGAAAAATGCATTAAACTGGAATAGGCAATGAAGATATATTAAGGGGCAAGAAATGCTTGTGCAAAATCTGGAGGGACAGATCAAACTGGACAAAAAGAGGAGAAAGCTTAAGTTAGAATACTTTGTGAATAAGATAGGAAAGAAGTCTCAAGAATTTAGAGGGATAAAGAATAAAACATAAGTTAGAAATGTCTTCTAGATGTGTCTAGAAGATAGACACAGTGTTGGAAGGCTATAGTTCTGGATCTTTTGCATGTCTAAGATGACAGGCAAGAACCAATTAGCTAAATATTTCACAATTTCAAATAAATAGCATGTCCTTGTGCTGCTAAGTAAAGGGTTTGATTCCTTGCATTAAATAAAATCTCTGTGTGTGGCTTATTATTAGCTTTTCTTGGAACCATTAAAAATCACTCTTCCCATTTAAATGTAGCAATGTTGTTTCTGTGAAGATCAAAAGAAACATCTTATTACTCAAAATTTATTAAAGCATCACAATCCAGATTTAAGCAGAGATGTCTTTCGTGTTTCGTTAAAAGCCTTACCCACTCTAATCAGGCCCTTTGTGGGCTATTGAAGCAAGCCGTTGTCCTCAAATCCTTTCTCTAACAGACCATGGTGTGTGTGTGTGTGTGTGTGTGTGTGTGTGTGTGACAGAGAGAGAGAGAGAGAGAGAGAGATATCAGTCAATTAGGATGAATAAATGGATTATATACTAGGGTCCTAGAAAACTACTGTCATTATTGTCACTGAAATTAGCACTCAAAGGTCCAAAGCTGAAGCTAATCAGTATAAGGATCTAGTGGACAAGCACAGGAATAGAGCAGGTGCATATACAATGGGAGGATTACAATATTCAAGCCAAATTGCATTCTGCTGAAACCCATCTGAGAAATCATGTCACCACTCTCTTCTATGCTGCAGAGGTAAGTCACTTTATGTGGAGATGTGAAAGGAAGGAAGGAAGGGAGGGAGGGAGGGAGGGAGGGAGGAAGGAGGAAGGGAAGAACAGAGAAAGGAATGAAGAAGGAGTTTTAATGAAGATGTAATAGTTTTGAGTATTATAATCTTTAGTTTTTATTTCATATTTTCTAATGTTATCTACTCAACAATTCTCTCAGGCAATTTTAATTAATACCTGAGATAAATGGAGATTCAAAGAAGTTACATGACCTGTGTAAGATCAAATGATGTTAAGAGCAAATAATTAAAACAAAGCCATTCATTCATTATATAAACATTATTCAGCAATTAGTATGTGCCAAACTTTGCCATTAATACTTTAAGATTATGAGTCATTGTAATAGTCACTACTTTTATTCCCATTTTACTGGCAATAAAACACAAATGCGGATTGTCTAAGCTATTCGCACCTCCAGTTCACATTATTCTGTCATCATTTCTATGCTGAAGCCTCATTGTACAGGTTTAGGGTCATTCAAGAGCTTGCAGTGGTAAGTGGCATGGTTGACGGTGGTTTGGGGACTCAGCTCTGTCTGTATCTAAGTCCTGCATAGTCATTGCAGGCTCTGGGTTCCTGAGTGAATTATGCTCTTCAAGCCTCACTGTTCTCATCTGTAAATTAGAGACAATTATCATGCCTACATAGCTGGGTTTGCTGAAGACTTGAAGAATGAATGCATATGATGCACTTTGCCAAGGACCAGGTATATATGAGGGTCAAATGTGTTAACTCATACTTTGTTATTTTTTTGCAGGGAGAAATCACAAGAGTAATTAATAGTTTGAATAAAACAAGTATCACTCCTTTTCTGTAAACACACACATTTCTGTTGATCATTTTAATACTTCTTAAGAGGAACTGTGGTCTGGTGGAAACTAAAGGTTTCTGATCCATTCAATACCCAAACATTGACTTCCATATACAAGTGAGCTCATCAAACCTATCCTTATTCCACCATCCATACAACTTACCTAACTATGGTAGTTAAAAATCCTTCCCTGGTGTTTCAGGGTAGGACTACAAATGTTGTACACTATTTCATTCTAGTTTAATTAAATATTTTCCTGAGATTGCAAACTTTCCTTTACTCTGCCCACATTCTTTGGGAATATTGCTTTACAATATTGCTTTACAATATTCCCAAAGAAGCCATCCACCTCCCCCCTTGTCCACTTTAGCTCTCCATCCTTCTCATGTATTCCAGGGAGAGTCAGGCACATGCTTCTATCTCCCTGCTACACTTGGCAATGGCAGGTTGTGGAAATGCCTAAGAATGTGTGGGGACTGAGCAGATCAGTTCTCATGCTCATGTTGTGGTCCATAGAGTGGAATTATGGCAAGTGAAAAGGATGACAGATGGTATTGCTTCGTCAATGCCATCGGAAAGCTGATACTTATGAGCAAACCTCAAGTGATTGAGTTAAAATCATTGACATGCTTTGCAAATTTATTGATAAGAAAATATCCTTACAAACCTGTAGGTAGTGCAGAGGACTGCCATCCATCAATGTATACAGTCACTACTCCATCGCACTACAAACATGCACACACACAGGGAAGCAATCAGTCATCAATGGTAGCCATATCTCCAACGAGGAGAGGCAGATTTTATGCTGGTTTGCAGGAGACAGCATGGTCTATTGGAAGGAACAATTCATGCTCCAGGAAGTCAGGAAACTTTGGTTCTAAGGCTAGACATGAACAGCTTAACAATGATAGGTAAGTCACTCTAACTTGCTAAAGCATAGTTCACACAGTTTTCAAAATATCATGTGCACATCAAGATCATTGTAACTACCACATTGCTTTACAAGTCTTTTCTTTTTGGCTTTCTCAAGGCTTCCTGGGCCCAGGTTTAGCAGTTTATTGTCATCAGGCTGGTTCTCTTTCTCTGGCCATGGAAGGATGCCACATAGCTTTTCTCCCCCTGGCCTATGAACATCTGCACTTAGAACCCATGCTCTTTCAGTATGAACCCTGCCCCAAGGGAAGAGATGGTGAGGTAACCCATCTCCTTCTGAGTTCATCTGTGCTGCGTGCCAGGCTTGCCTCTGACACAGATCACCTGTAGGCTCCAGGAGTCACATTTCACTCAGTCTGTCCCCTCTAGGTCTTAGGATAGAGATAAGCCTGGCACCCGCCAATTACATTAGGACCCTTGATTGGAAAAGCTAAAATTACAGGCTAATGCTTGTTAGGAATTGCCTAAGTGGAGTCCTGAGGCCCACAGCCTGGGGAGCTGACATGAAGTCACACCTAAGTCACCCACCCCAGCCTGTGCTCACTTCCTCTGAGATGCAGATGCAGTCTCCCACCCCTGCAACTCTCTCCCCAAGGGGAACAAGGCCTAGTTGCCTGTCTCCCCTCTCACTGAGACATTCTTGTGCCCACTGGACAAAACAAAGGCCTCACTATAGAGAGCATGGGTGGGGGGTGGTTTCTTGGTGTGGGAGACACAGTGCAGGATTTTTGAGCAGCAGTGTTGTAAGCATGAATGCCAAGACAGTGCTGCTACCATAAGTGCTGGTGTGGGACTGGAGGGCTAAAAGACATTGGTCTCCCTCTCGATCCTCACATACTTGAGGGCATCAGCTTGGCTGTACCTATAATCAAAGAAGAGCTCTTCACCAGCTTGAATCGTCCTCTTGGCAAAGATCCCAATCTGATGATCTCCATTTACCATGACCACTTTGGCATAACAGTTGGGATTCACTGAATGGTTTGCAAGTCGAATTTTGTTTCCTTTCCGAGTAGCATCCACTACAAAATCATTGTTGAGGTTGAAGAGAAAGCTGGACATGTATTTGTCATAGACCTTTCTTCGTCAATCAGCCTCATCCTGAAAGATGAGCTCACCACAATATTCAGAAATGAATTTGTTCTTCTGCACAGACTCTTTAATGAAGGTGTCCCATCCGGCCACATCTGAGGGGGCCAGCAACAGGTGCTTCTTGAGACCACGCTGGATGCTGCAGTTTTTACAGGAAACCACCTTGCAGTCCCAGCGCTCTGAGGCCCCACAGGTGAGACACAAGTCGGGGTCACACTCTCCTACTGCCAGATAGCACGGACACTGCTTAGTATTGCACTGAGTCTTACAGCGACAGCTAGGGAAACGATTCTGGCAGTCTGGGTTGCACTGGCAGAACTTCTCACAGAAATTCTGAGTCATGATGCAGAGGCAGGTGCTGTTACAGGGGCGGTCTGGGTGGTCGTAAGGTTGGTAGTTGTACACTTGT
This sequence comes from Perodicticus potto, assembly GCA_963574655.1. Lineage (NCBI taxonomy): Eukaryota > Metazoa > Chordata > Mammalia > Primates > Lorisidae > Perodicticus > Perodicticus potto. The sequence goes on along the minus strand of CAUYRH010016445.1, from coordinate 24,700 downwards.
GTGGAAGAGTTATCTTTCTTCAGTTGAATTTTCCTGCAGTGTGCAGCCCACAACCTGTGCTTCCTTTTCTTCTTCTGTGAGGGGTTCATGAGTTCGTCTGTTGGCAGCTTCAGGATAAGTGATTATTTGACTGCAAACTGAAAGACCTGCTTGCATGTCTTAGTTCCCAGAAGCCTGGCTATTGAACAGAAGTTGTTGAAGTAGGTGCCATGGAAGACTCGAAAAAGAGATTCTTCAGCCCCTGTCCACTCCACCGGCTCAGAGGGAGCCTCTATTACACAGAGCTGAGGTGGGGCTGGACTAGACTTCTGTTTTGTGGGTGTCTGACAGCAAGAGTTAGCCTCTGAAGAATTGGAGGCCCAGTCATTGCCTGTGTCCCTGTCACTGTCCCCTTCTTTAGTCTCAGCCACAGCAGAGGCTGACGTGTTGGAGCAGGAAGCACTGACCACGTGGTGTCTTCTTTGGTGACGACCAGAGCATTTAGAGCGGGGGTTGTGGAGCATGGCTACTCCTTTGCTCCTTGCAGCAAAAGGAAGCAGTCTGTGCCACATGGTTCTGGTTCAATCTTGATTTCTTTGTTCTTACGTTTATATAATTAGGGGTGGCATGAAAAGGGTGAAGGAAGCAGTCATATTTAAAGCAGCGCCGGCAAAAAAGTGTGTGGAAGGAGTGGACAGATTGCTCCCGCTGCACAGACTTGGCATTGGGACCATCGATGTTGGGTGTGCACTGAGGGGGAAGTGCATTGGGGTCGGACATCTCTGTTAGTTCTCGATACCTCTCCTTTCATGTCATCCGGGACACCATTCTCAGGGAACATAGAGGCAATTGCACTGAAGATCATGTCATTTGGGAATTGTTTCTTGGAACTCTTTTTGTTGCCTTCAATAGCATGTAGTTTTCTCTTTCTTGTTACTGGCAGATCTTGTTTGCTGTCATCCTGCTTTCCATCTGTGGTATCATTGTGCCCTTCCTCCTCCTCATCTGAGTACTGATTCAGGGCATCCACCAACTCCAGGAAAACAGCATCACTAATCAGGACAGATCCAGGGATCATCTCTTCTTCACCGTGGACTTTCACATCATAGTTATTGATCAGCTCCTCAATAAAAGTCTCATCTTCTTCCTTCACCTCATCTCCCATGTAAGGAATATTGCACAAAACTGTCTCATCTTCTACCATGAAGTTCTGTTGGAGAGGGGACCAGGAATACATGATAGGAACCAATGCAACTGTGTTCAGAGACTTCATTAACATATCTTGGCTTACAAATCCTGGAAAAATGCTCTCTATCGTACACTTTTTGTGAAAAGGATGCCCATTCACAGGCTTCATTGATTGTACAGGTTGGACACGAAGCTTCTTCCATTCTTCATTAAGGATCTGGGTTTTTTCTTGAACCTTTGCAAAATTTGCCACATACAGAGCCTTTGCACCCATATTTGCCTGAAGCCGTTTAAGTTGTTGAAGTCACATATATTCAGATTTCACTTTTCTTTTCCAATAAGTGATACATTTGGAAGTTGGGGGATTTGGTATATCCATTTTGTTGTACTCTCATAGAATGCAAGGGGAAGTGTTGAGTTTTAAGATGTGTCTCTGTTCTTCAGACAAACAGCAAGAAACAAAGGCAAAATAAGCGTGTAGCCTCCATACTGAGCCGCAGGGAATGGCACTAGGTCGCCTGCCTACAAGTCTTTTTTTATGCATTTTTTTATACCAGTATACAGGGAAGGTTGTGTTTTTTATTCTTGGTTTTGTCCTTTTCATAGGTCTAGGCACACGTGCACACATCTTTAGTTCTTCTTAAATACATGAACAAAGAATATATTTTCTATTTGTGATGTGTAGTTTTCATGGATTACTCTGCAATGTGTATATTTAGAGAAAATATGCTCTCTAAAGTAGATCAGCACTTAAAAGATTTCAAAAATATAGCTGGTATATTTGCCACACTGTACACTTTTTTCCTATCAGCATAATCTCCAGTTTTAATAAGTTCTTATAATTATGGGGTTGCTTCATTTTTTTCTAGTTGAGGGAATTGTCATTCTTTCCCTCCATGGTCAAGGCCCCTAGGGTCCCTGAATGGACAAGAACAAAATGAGTCTTTGGTGTCTATGTTCTGAAATGTTGGGTCAGAACTTTCCATACACCCCCGCCCATGTAATAAGGGTAACACTCCTTGTTACTTGTGTGAAAAATTAAATTTTTGTAAGTATGTTGGAATAGTTGATTTTGTTTGAAGTCTAAAATGCATTGATAAAGATGCAGCTGAAGTGAGAACTCATTTTCACTGCACCATCTCCTCAACCAATAAAATTAAAACTCTTACACTATCTAGGTAAAGAGAACACTTACAATTTTGACTCAATGACTCCATTTGTACAAAAACACAGTTTGTAAATAATACATTTACCCCCTAATATACTGAAAATAAAAAACAAAACCAAAACGAAAAACTTGGTCAAGGTTTCCCTGAGCTTGATTTAATATGGATTTCATACATGTGTGTGAGGGAAAACACATAAGTTTTTATCTTTATTATATGATTTCTCAAATAAATAAAAACAAGGCCAGAAAACACTGAAATGAGCCAATAAAAATTCATATTAAAACAAAAACTCTCAAGGTAAACAAATGACAATAGTGTAATCAATTGAACATGGTCATACATGTGTAGACTCCTTGGATTCATCAATTAAATACCTTTATTTCTGGCTATGTTATTCATGTGTGTGTGTGCACATGTGTGCCTCAGTTTCCTTATCTATGAAATGCGGACAATAATGCCTTCCGTACAAGAAGAAGAGGAGTAAATGAGGGCAGGTAAGTATGATAGACCTTAGGCCATTAGGACACCATGTGAATGTGTAAATATAAGGAGCAGAACAATATGTGGGCAGTTTAGAGTTACTTACATGTTCATTCATATCCAATTATAGCATGTAGTACAGACATAGCATGTAATGCAGATATAGCATGGAGTTCAGGTATAGCATGTAGTACAGACATACAGCTGTAGTAAATTTCTTTCATCTATTTAAAGTCTATGGAGTGGCTGCCTCATTAGTCACCAAACCTATGGCAAATCCACTCCAACTGGCATTCAAATCTGGTTGCTATGTACTGTTTGTGATGAAATTAAGCTCTTACAGACACCTGATCTTTGATAAACCAAGCAAGAACATAATCACTATTCAATAAATGGTGCTGGGAGAACTGGATTTCCACTTGTAAAAGACTGAAACTTGACCCACACCTTTCTCCATACACCAAAATTGATTCAAGATGAATAAAAGACATAAATTTAAGATATGAAATGATAAAAATCACCAAAGAAAACATGGAAAAAACACTTGAAGATATCAGCCTGGGGAAAGACTTTATGAAGAAGATGTCTGTGGCAATTGCAACAGTAAAAATAAACAAATGGGACTTAATTAAACAGAGAAGCTTCTGTACAGCTAAAGAAACAACAACCAAAGCAAACATATAACCTTCAGAATAGGAAAGGTATTTGCATATTATGAATTGGACAACAGCTTGATAACTAGGATCTATAAAGAACTCAAATTAATCAACAAAAAAAAGAGCCAACAATCCCATATACCACTGAGCAAGAGAGATGAATAGAACCTTCTCTTAAAAAGACAAATGGCTTGCAAACATATGAAAAAATACTCATCATCCCTAATCATCAGAGAAATGCAAATCAAAACTGCCCTGAGATATCACCTAACTCCACAGTGAGAATGGCTCACATCACAAAATCTCAAAGCTGCAGATACTGGCGTGGATGTGGAAAGAAGGGAACACTTTTCCACTGCTGGTGGGACTGAAAAGTAATACAATCTTTTAGGGAGGAAGTATGGAGAATCCTCAAAGAACTCAAATTAGACCTCCCATTTGTTCCTACAATCCCATTACTAGGTATCTACCCATAAGAAAAAGAAATCATTTTATCATAAGGACATTTGCACTACACTGTTTATCGCAGATCAATTTACAATAGCCAAAATGTGGAAACAGCCTAAATGCCCCCCAACTTAGGAATGGATTAAGAAGCTGAGGTCTATGTATACCATGGAATACTATTCTGCCACTAAAAAAGGTGGACACGTTACATCTTTTGTATTAACCTGGATGGAGATGGAACACATTCTTCTTTGTAAGGCATCACAAGAATGGAGAAATAAGAATCCAATGTACTTTATTCTAATGTGAAGACAGTAGATGAACTAATACAAGGAGGGGAAAGGGGAATGAGAAAATGTGGAGAGGGAAGGTGGGAGGTGGATGGGGGGTCATTATGTATGGCACATCTCTTGGTGGTGGGACACAATTATAAGAGGGACTTTATCTAACAAATGCAATCAGTATAACCTAATTCTTTGTACCTTCCATGAATCAATAAACAATAAAAAATAATAATAATTAAAAAATAAAATCTATACGATGCATATAATCTTGGAAATATTGCCAGCCAACATCTTTTGTGTGAAGTATGCACCATTACTTGAGTGAGTACCAAAGTACTTTTTTACTGAACCTTATTGAGACATCTTAGCTAATTCTTGCTGACAGTATTGCAATGAATGGCAGTCAGCAGTATAACTAGGGTGGTAACAATAAGGGTAGGTACAGAATTTTAAAATTTTATTTTTTTTCATTTTCTCCTTGCTTACTTTTTTTTCCTTTAACCTTTGCAAATACACAGGGTTAGTATAACACATGGCCCTCATGTGAAAATTGTTCAGCTTTGGCAGACTCAAAGTTCTGATAATAAGATGAAACATGGAACCTCTTGGACATGAATGATGCACTTGGTTGTTTGACATAGTTTAATTCCTTAGATAAAGGCTGGATTTTCTACTTGCTTGTAATCAATTATTGAAATTGGAATTCAATAAGCAATATTTGCTGCTTACATCAGAAAATGGTGTTTTTGTTATTACCTTCCTTTTATAAAATAAATCCTGCTATACAAATGTCTGGATTTACAAAAAAGACAAATTGCAAAAGCCTGGGGTGGGAATGATATTATTTTACAAATGACTTTTCTCTAGAGTTCACAATGGATGCATTCTAAAAAATTCTCAGTTTCCTAATAGTGTTTTATGTTTTCAGCTCATTTGTTTCCTATAACTTTTCTATTTCCTAAGATATGTATTGAGCCAATTTCCTAAGATGTGTATTGAGCCATCGTGAGGTTTTATTATTTTTAAATATATTTTATTATATAAACATAAGAGTTATTTCATGATATTAGGAGATAATTATAAATGGAAAAATAGTTACTATAGTGAAGCAAATTAACACATCTAACATCTCACATAGACATATTTACCCTTTTTTATTTGGGGGCAAAAGCAGCTAAAATTACTTGCCAAATGTAACATAATATTATTACCTCTGGTCTTCACATTCTACATTAGACCTTTAGATTTCTTCATCTTATATTTCTGCTACATTGCATAATATTTGTTATTTTATATGGTCTAATTTTGGTTTGGTTTATCTTGTGTAAAAAAATAGAGCTTTCATGGTATCTGAAGGGCTGAATTCTCAACCTTACTTTGCCAATGCTGTATGAATAAACTTGGCATGTCTTTTCAATTCTTGAGGCCTCAGTTTCCCCATGGTCTCAATAGAGTGAGGACTATTTCTCATATACCTGTTTTCTCTGAAGTTACTAACACTCTTGCACAATATTAGGTATACTTTTTAATTATATAAATATAAGTACATATGTATTTATTTTGTATTTACACAGAATAGAAATATTCTATACAGTGTTTAATTAGATTAATGTGGTATAGATATATAAATGAGAATAATATTCTAGATGGTTAAGATCTTTTCTAAATACAACTTTCAAGACAGAGAGAGGGCCTTGCCAGTAGCCTTATTTTCTTCTTAATAGTGCGTGGTGGAACTCTTTGCCTGTCCTCTTCCGGGTGCTAAACATAATGTAGTACAGTTAGATGAAGCATCACGGAAATCTATAACTTATTTCCCCTGTGACTAGGCACACATTTTATTTCTCAGGTTTAGATTTTCCATCTCTAATAATAGAAAGACTGACTCTTTCTATTAGTTTGTGGTGAGGACTGATTATAAGCATGAAATACATGCATCTCATACCTGACACACAATGGGGGATTCATAATTGTTCACTTCCTTCATCTTTCCCCTCTATAGTAACTAGGATAGGCCCCTGGATACTATGTGCTCAGTAAATTTCATTGATTACTTGTGGTTTAAAATTTCCCACTCACAACACATTTATTTACTGATATATTCTAAATTTTGTGAGAATTTTTATTCCACTAAAGCTGCCAATCTGTTAAAAGTTTTGCTAACAAAAGTATATTTTAGTAAAATATGGATTTAAAAATCTCTTAATTCTCAGTAAACATAGAAATCTCCAAAATTTTATTCATTGGAAAATTATGGTTACAGTAAACTGAGTTTCTTATCCATGTTTGAGCTAACTCAGACCTGACTGTCAGAATTGGAAAGAGATGATAGCTGGATGCTTTTTCTTTTATTTCTTCAGAAGAGCCGATCTCTACTGGTAACCCTTTCACCTGATCCATTGTAAAGGAGTTGTACAATCCTTTCACACACTTCTGTTGATCTAGATCTCTTTGCTACAAAAAGAGTGGCTTTAAAAAATATTTAGTTCATTTTATAGTAAAGATTTTAACCCTCAAGGGAAGTTAATTAATTAATTAATTTATTTATATATTTTTAGTAGAGACAGTCTCACTTTATTGCCCTCCGGAGGGTGCCGTGGCGTCACACAGCTCACAGCAACCTCCAACTCCTGGGCTTGGGTGATTCTCTTATGTCAGCCTCCCGAGTAGCTGGGACTACAGGCGCCTGCCACAACACCCGGCTATTTTTTCGTTTTGCAGTTCAGCCGAGGCTGGGTTTGAACCGGCCTTCCGCATATGGGGCCGGTGACCTACTCGCTGAGCCACAGGTGCTGCCCCCAAGAGAACGTTAATTTTGAGTCAACACTGGAATATTTATATACTGAAAGCATCAGCTAAATCATAGGGAGAAAGTTCCAAGAACCAGATGTGATTTGGTTTTTATGATTCCAAACACTTAGCCATGAAGACGGTATTTTCCAAGTGTGGTGCTATAGTCTGAGCAGTAACCTCTCGAGTAATAGCAAAGTACACCATTTGTATAATTAATGCAATTGAACAATTTACCCTCTTTCATTCTTTTTTTTTTTTTTTTTTTTTTTGAGACAGAGCCTCAAGCTGTCACCCTGGATAGAGTGCCGTGGCATCACAGCTCACAGCAACCTCCAATGCCTGGGCTCAAGCGAGTCTCTTGCCTCCGCCTCCCAAGTAGCTGGGACTGCAGGCGCCCGCCACAATGCCCGGCCATTTTTTGGTTGCAGCCGTCATTGTTGTTTGGCGGGTCCGGGTTGGATTCGAACCCGCCAGCTCAGGTGTACATGGCTGGCGCCTTAGCCCGTTGAGCCACAGGCGCCGAGCCCCCTCTTTCATTCTTAACTTTTGCTGGTGGTAAGTTGGCCTCTCCCATCTATATATCCCTCCAAAAAAGTTTTGCTCGAGTATTTAATTATGAACTGGCTTCTTTCGTACAAAGCAAAGGCGAGAGCCAGCCAGGCCACCAAGTCAGCCATGTGATACCTTGGAAATCCCTCATCATTGGAGTGGTAGTAAATGATGAGTCAGTACAAATAATACTGGGAGGCATCAAAATAGGAGACCTTAAACCACTATTGAAGAATCATAATATCACAAGAACAGTGTATTGAAGGCTATTCCCGTCCATCTTTTCTTTTTTCCAGGTTCCATTTCCTACAGAATGAAATGAGGGAGGCTAAGTACTAATCAATGTAATTCCACATCTCCCAAGTTTCTGGTGAAGGAAGCAAATACCAAGCCAGGGGCACACCATGGGACTATTGCAGCACCCTCCTGCCCTCACAGGCTGTTGGTGACATTTTCTGTTGATTGGCTTCTTGCCTATTTTTCAGTTCTGTTTCTGTCCCATCTCAATATTTTATTCTAACATTGTTTCTTTCTTTCTCATGGCTGATTGACTGTATTCTTCTAAAGTATAGCTCTATTTTACCTAGGTTATGTTCCCTTTATCCTTCCTCCTATTCACCCTGCTTCCTTAAATCCTCACCTGTTTTGATTCTTTCCTTTTCAAGCCACTGTATTAAAAAAGGAAAGTCTTTTAAAAATTCCTCATTCATATACAGTCAGTTGCATTTCATTTCACATTTCCTTCCTGGAAGAGATGACTCATTTTTCTCACATCGACAGGCATTTAGCTACTGACAGCATCCAGACTTACCTATTTCTTTCTTTATATGGAAATTCCCTTTTGGAGATGGGGAAATAATTTTATGTGTCCTGTTTTTTTTTTTTTTTTTTTTTTTGACCTCTTTACCTTTACTGTTCAATAAAGTCACCATCTCAAAGCTGTTGCTGTTCAGCTTTCTTATCCCTTGTGAACCCAGCACCAAAGTTGTTAGCTTTTTGGTTTCTTTTGCCAAAAATGTTGTCTTCAACTCATTTATTTTTCCAAAGATATTTTTGTCCATGCTAATCTAATCTTGTCTGTTAATATCCTCAAAGATGTATTCCCAGTGAGGATATTTAATATTTATATAGAAAGCTATATTTATCTTTTATTTTCTAGTGATAACCATAGCTCCAACCTCACCAGCATTTAATCAGCTTAAAACGCTGCTGTGTATCTATTTCTTTAATTGGTTATATTTGCACTTTTATGCTCCTCAAGAACTCCAAGCACTGACAACTTCTGTTCTTTATATACCAAAACAAATTTACTAATCTTTATGCTTATTACTTCTTTATTCCTATAGCTTTCTCCATTAATTCAGTTAACCACAAAGTTGAGTTTGATCCCCTGCACTAGTTGTACAATGAATATATTCCTTAAATCACTGTCACTTTCAAAGACCAACTTTCTTTTTGGTATTCAAAGTCCACACATGCTATGTCAAACTATCAAGAAGGAAAAGAAGATAGGAACCTCCTGATAAAAGGAACAAGCACAACAATCAGCACTGATAATCCTGAGTGTGACTCTCTGTGTGTACCACTGTGTTTAACTGGATATTTACAGCAGTTCTTTCTTTATGTGAATATTTGTGAGGACAGGAGCACATTTTTCTCATACCATGGCTGTTTAATATATATATTATTTTAAAAAGACATATAAATTAAAAGCAAATATCACCCAGCATGAAATCAAAAGAAACATCCTTTTAAAGTTCTGTCCACACTGCTGTCTCTGCATTCTCCTGACTCATTAGAGTCGCTGTAACAGTCTTGACACTTTTGAACATTCTGCCAGACAGACATTCCATGTTTGACTGTCAGAGTAGCCCCTAACCACATCAACAATATCATTTTCTTTTTTCCACTCTATAGAGTTGCCTCTATAGAGGTCCCTCCTTCCCCAGCATTTGGGGTGAAAACTTACCGCTTTTACCAACTGCCCCTGCTCCCAGTATTACCACCTTGTACTCTCTGGACCCGCCTGATGCACTGCCCGGAGAGCAGCTGGCTTCATTTTCTACCTCCATCTTACCCGAGGGAGTGGAGGAGAAAAAAGAAGGAAAAAGTCACCCGTGTCAGGTGCTTGCTCGGATATTAAACAACTCTAAAACTGTGTCAAAGGAAAGGTTTAATACGAGGTAAGAACCATCAGCGTCAGGCTGACTGCTGGTCCTCTGATCGAGCAGGTCTCATAGCAACCACTTCAATTGCTTCCAATAAAAATCTGGCTTTTGCATCCCCCTTCCTTCCAACCCCTTCACTCTTTCACATCTCCCAGGATCTCTCTCTTCCTCTCTCCACCCCGCCCCCTCTCATGTTTTTCTATTTTCTTTCCACCTCTAATTCCATTTCCCTTCCTCTCTCTCCTTTCTCCTCCCCGCCTATCCCCCTGCAGAGTCGTAGTTGTCAGAGGCACACACATATGTGACTCGCTTCCAGGCTGCGCTGTGAGAATGCAGTGAATCTGAGACTCCTACAGCTACAACTTCAAAGACGCTGTTTTCTTTTAATCAGAATCAATTAATTAAGAAAGATACCTATTGACTATGTTCCTGTTTCTTATCATCATTCTCCTGCAAGGCTGTCATTCTGGGAAATGAGGGGGGAAAAAACTGAAACAAAAGCAAAACAAAACAGTTACTCAGGGATCTTAAGGATGGGTCTTTAGTGCTGATCAAATAACACCCAGCTAGCAGGAATTGTTTCAGCTCAATTGACAGGCGCAGCTCTAACATAGAAAGGTAATTGAATTAGATTAGTATCATGTTTGGACATGGGTCATACTTGTTTACGCTAAGTTATTAGAAACAAGCGAAAACATAAGGACCCTGTCAAGCATGATAGAGACAATTGATAGATATTTTCACTGACAATTATGATAGTATAAAAGATTATAGAAGGCTATTTTCCAAATGTCCAAATTCCTATTCCTTATTTGAATTTTTCTAATGATTTGGGGTCTTTATTTTTCTCTGAAGAACTTCTAAACTACAGAGGTCTTTGGATGTTTTCAATAATCTCTAATTGTCATAGTCAGATCCCGTCTTTTAATCAAGATGATGATGTGCTACATATCTCTTGTTTATTTTCTAATCATAAAACTAGAATTATATATTAGATGTAGTCAAGTGTGTGCATAGGTTCAAATTTCTCTCTAGATTTTAAAATCTAGGATGTGAGCTATCTATACTCTAATTTTTATGACTTGATAGTCTATGATCAAGTACTGAGCACTCAGTAGGCACTCAATATATACTGGCTGGTCATTAAGGAAACTGAGAGTTATCATAACCAAGAGCACAGGCTCTGGAGGCAGATTGCTTATATTCAAATCTGGGCTCAGCCATTTACAAGCTATATGACCTTGGGTAATTTACTCCACTTTTCTGTGACTCAGTTTCTTCATCTAAAAAATAGTTAATTAAAACTCCAATTTGTTAATTCATTAAGTGAGTTAATATTTGCATAGTATTTAAAACAGTGACTGGCAAGTTTTAAGCACTACATAGGCATATGATATTATGATTATTTTATCATTATTTTGAATCAGTAGTTCTGTGGTCGGACAAAGAGGCACATGATTTTCTCAAGGTCAGAAGTAATTTCAGCAGCACAACTAGAAACAAAAACCAGAAAGACCTTGAAGCTAAATGCTATTGTTTATACATATCATTTCATTGAGGAGTAAAGTTTCAATAGTCACAGAATAATTATAATAGAGCTTCAGTTCTTTATTAGATACAATTATGGAAAGGATAGTTTCATTGGAGGAAAGATAAGTAGCCCACATTGTTTTATAGACACCAGAGAGGAGAGATCATCTTTTCATGTGTTTGTAGGCCATTAGTATATCTTCTTTGTTAAAGTGTCTGTTCAAGTCTCTGTCTATTTTTAATGACAAGATGTTTATTTCTTTGTTGAATTTTGGAAATTCTTTCTTCTTTATCACAACATATTCTGCAAATATTTTCCCTTAGTCTACGGCTTTTCTTAGCAGTATCTTTCAAAAAGCAGCAGTTTTAAATTTTGATGAGTCCAATTTGTAATTTATTTCCTTTATGGATCATGCATTAAGTTGAAATGAAACCTTGTCCAGTGATTCTATTCCCCATTCTCTTTTCATCTTCTTTACCCTTTGATTACAAATTTACTCACTTTGGTAGGTTGATTTATCACCTTTTTGTAGGTAACTTCCAAGTTTGTAACTCTGGACCAAATTTTCTCTTTGAGTTGCAGAAGTGAATCTGTCTCCCAGATGTTTCCATTGCAATCCAGCTTGATAACTTCAGTTTGTCCAGAAACACATCACCCTCATCTTCAATAAACAAAGTTGACAGTATTCTCTGTCTTTGTAGTGAGAACCCCCACCCTCTGAGTTCTAGCTTTAGTTCACCTCTTCTAATATTTTACCTTCATAACCAGAACAATTCTATAACTTTTCCTCTCTGAGTACAAGCTCCCTGCCCTTTCTTCCCTTTCCCAGTGCTCAATTCATCTACATGCCAACATGAGAGAAATGTCCCTACAATGTCAACCTGACCACTCTACTGTATACATATATACATATCAAATTCCTAAAAAAAAAACAACAACACCACAATACATTAGAATTGCACATATGGACGCAAAGCGTTTATTCCAGTCTCATGTTGTGACATAGCCTACAGATTCCATAAAGTCAAGACAATGTGGGCTACTTACCTTTCCTCCAACAAAACTATCCTTTCCATAATTGTATCTAATAAAGAACTGAGGCTCTATTATAATTATCCCGTGACTATTGAAACTTTACTCCTCAATAAAATGATATGTATAAACAATAGCATTTAGCTTCAAGGTCTTTCTGGTTTTTGTTTCTAGTTGTGCTGCTGAAATTACTTCTGACCTTGAGCAAATCATGTGCCTCTTTGTCCGACCATCTGTTACTCTGTTTTCCATGTCAGCCATTCTGATTTGGTGGAAAAGCACCAGAATCGTCATGACAGCTGTGTCCTTGGTCCCGTTCTTTATTTGCCACATTTATTTTTAATGTTAAGAGAGAGGAATACAGGGAAATGTCCCTTTGTAGTAAACAAATGAATGGGTTGCCAAATAAAAATGGGCACCACAAAAGATGAGTCTACTGGTGAATTTTTTTTTTCTTGGATTTTTTCTTTATTTCTTTTATTTTATTTATTAATTTTTTTATTGAGCCATAGCTGTGTACAATAATTCAGTCAAGGAGTACAGTGTGTGGGCTTCACATACAATTGGAGATATTTTTATCAACCTGGTTAATGTAACATTCATGATATTTTCTCATTTACTATGTGAAAACAATTTTGATCCGTATTTAGAAGATTTCTCCTGACCCTTCACATATGCACCACAAGTGTGATCTCACCCTTTATCGTGTAAAGGGTGAGATCGTTTGTCTTATTATTCACCAAAGTACTGTTATTGGGCGAGATAAGGACCACAGGCTCAAATTAGAATTTCAAAAAGGAGTCTTTTGTTAACCTTGGGCTGTCTCAGCAAAGTCTAAAGCAGACTAAGTGAGAGAGCATCGAGGGGTCTGAAGTTGGGCTTTTTCTAGTCTGAAAGTTGGGAAAGGGCCAAACAAGTGGGCTGAAAGTTAGCAAATAGAAGCAAAAAGAAAGTTGGCACAAGAAGCAAAAAGCAAGCACAGGTTCACAATGACCTCTTTTACAGATGTGAACCTTGCAATTTAGTGGTTTAGCCAATAGGTAACATAAAGGGCAGTTAGATAACAATAAGGTAACATAATGCAGATCTAGCAACTAATGGATAAGTAAAACAACTTGTCACAGCACTTAGCTCTTTAACTCTTATTATGACAGTACTTGGCCCATTCGTTCTTCTCTTGTCCTGTTCTGTCCCGACTCAGACTGATCTAAGAGTGATAGTGCCTGTCATCATTTCAGAGTTGTGGTCTTCTCACCTTCTTTGTCCTTTCATCTTTTATCCTACACAGCCCCCTGGTGCACGTTGGTGGCAGGCGGTATCCATCTTAAAGGGGTGATGAGGCTGCTGGCACCCATCTCAGTACTGAGTACCTACTTGAAAGTGGAGGGTAGATTGAGGAGAAACAGCCAAAAACAAACAGAAAGCAAAATATACAGACTGTCACTGGTGATCAGGCCCGTGAGGAAACAACAAATGCGGAATATCCTAGAGACGAGACGACATTCAACACCCTCCCCCTCCCTCCCCTCATGCCTCTGTCTCCCTCGTCGTGGGCTCTGAGGCATCACAGGCCCGTGTTCTCCGTCCGCCTCCGCTCCATCGATCCTGCTCAGTGACGGGACCCCACGCTCACATCCCTGTCTCCAGAGGAACACTGGAGCCTGCTACTCGGGGCGTCCTTATCTGGTGTCAGTTTCCAAAAACACCTTCTCTACAAATCACATGACAATTAAATTGTTTAGCACTCCAAGAGTTTTCAGAGAACATCGTGTTGTTCACATCTCAGCTGGAAAGATCACTGAATGATTCCTGTTTTTTCAGAATGGTTGTTCAAACCTGATAAATCCGCTTGTTTTTGTTAGCAGAACTCCTGGATCCCTCCTGCTACAGGACATTCAATTGCATTAACAGAGACTGGAGGCGAAACTCGGCTGTGAGGAGTGCCTGGGCACACAAAAGGCTCCATTAACAGACTGTTTAACGTGGCCTCATCTGGGTGTGCAAACAAGGACTCTGGGTCAGGGAGGACTCATAAAAGCCACCGGGCACCAGGCACACTCCACAGTAAAGCCAGCACATGCTGGGGCCGAGGCTGCGGGAGGTGTGATTTTTCAGCTCTCTGGAAAACGTTTGTTTTGAAACTTACTAAACTGTTTGTGCTCTGCGGAGTGATATTAATGGAAACAGGCTCTTTCCTCTCTTAATACTTTAAAGTTCCTCAAATGATCCTTGTGGAAAGCTCAGGGGCACCACACAACAAAATCACACTATCGCCACCCTCTTGCCAGTGGTTATAAAAAGGCCATCTGGAAAGATCTGTTCCCATCCATTGGAATGCTTGTCTAGAGTAAGGTTATGTATGGTTTGAATCAGTTTTGAACAGTCCAGCTCATATGCAAGCCCTATAGAAATTCCTAGAGTTGTGAAGAAAAAGTATTTAAAATGTGGAAATAAGGCCAGAGTTTAGGGAACACCACCTGTTATTACCACTGAGGGGTAATGTTCAATGCCCAAGGATTATTTAATTATCCAGGGGAACACACCTGTGTTTGCCCTGCCATTTATGTTGTATAAGGCTAGATATTGTGAAATTGCATGAAATTCTAGAGACATTGTCTAGGAGAGATGCACATAATTTCTCTCCTTTGTGCTGCAGGATATTAAACAACCAGTGTTGTCTTCAAGTCTGCAAACTTATTTTGGTATGCTTTTCTGGAGACTAAAAGCCTGTTTCTCTACTTATTTTTGAACAGCTTTACTATCCAATTTCCTTACTAATAGCTAAATAAAAATATTTGGCTTGTGTTCACCCTGTATTTGTACAGGTCTTATATTTAGCTTTTTAAAAACTAGACGCGGACAGGAATGACATATTACAAAGATGATGTCCACACACCGCCAGTGTCCTTGTCAATCTTTACCCCAGCCTGTAACCCTGGAAAGTAAGGACAGGCAGGGGACGCCCCCACACATTCACTCCTGGAACTGGCTTCCTGCACAGCACCACCCTGTCCCCCATGGCTCCAGTGAGCCACACGGATGCCTCTTGTTTACTTAGCACAAGCTCAGGCCCAGACCCACCAAATTTCCATTCTCTGCTTAGCTAAATTGCGTGTCACACTGACCAGTCTAGACAAAAACACCTGCTAATTTGAATTAACCGAATTTTAATGCAGTCTCTCTCCTTCCCCCAGACCACCCCTCACTGGACAGGAGTTCTAGACCAGCCTGGAAATGTATCAAGATATCATCTCTACAAAACAGTTTTTAAAAGTCATCCAGGAATGATGCTGAGTGCTGTAGTCCCAGCTATATAAGAGGCTGAGCCAGGGGGGCATGAGCCCACAAGTTTGAGGTTGCAGTGAGCTATGATGATAACACTGCACTCTACCCCGGACAACAGAGCAGGACCCAATCTCAAAATAATAATAATGATAATTTTAAAAAGAGAGAGTTCTGATTCTCTTTTCTACAACGTGAGGGTACAGCATGAAGACAGCCATTTGCAAACCAAGAAGCAGAGAACTATGAACAACCATGAGAAATAAATGCTTGTCACTTAACCCACCCAGTCTATGGTATTCATTACAGCGGTGTAAACTGACTGAGATAGGAAATAGTACCAAGAAGTAGGAATGGAACTAGGAAAAATACCTTGAAATGTAGAAAAAGCTTCGGAAGTTGGTTATGAGTAGAGGCTGGAGGAGTTCTGAGGTACCTGCTAGAAGAAACCAAGACTCAAGGACACAAAGGGAGTTTTAGAAGTGACTGGTGAGTGCTCAGAAAGGAAAGAGGAGAGGTGCCGAGAAAGCCTTGGCCTTCTCAGAGAACACCTCCATCATCCCAAGCGGAAAGTCAGAAGACGCATGGGTGGTGAAGGGCATCTGATGGGGCCTCCGACAGAAACTCCTTAGGGAAACTGGAGGAAAAGGGTCCTCACTATAAAGTGGCAAAGTGCTTGGCTAAATGGAGTTCACATTCTAGTGTTTTGTGGGAGGTAGAACTGTGAGTGATGAAGTTGGATGTTTAGCTGAGGACAATTCTAAGGGAAGTGCTGAAGGAGAGGCTCCGTCTCTCCTGACTGTTTACAGTAAGTGCAAGGAGGAGGAAATGATGTGAGGTGGAATCATTAAGCAAAAAAAGAACTAGAACTTAAAGATTTGGAAAATTCTCAGTGTATCCAAATTGCAAGAAAATAAGGAAATACAGCGTCCGGCAGAAGTTAACACCCGTTGCTTGAGTGTAACAGTGTTACGTTACAGAATTGCTTAAGATTTTGTAAGAAAAGATTGGTATAGGTTACCAGATCATTAAAAGGGCTGGTACTAGGAGAGGTTACAGGGACTGGCCAGAGGACCCTCTGGCAAAGGGGTTAGCAAAATGAATGTGAACCACAGCCCTATTCAGCTACCACAACATGGAAACTGCCTACGGTAGCAAAAAAGGAGATGGGAAGACACGAAGGAAGGTTACCTGACTTCTTGGATTTTGCAGGACAGGACTACAGACCAACCTGGCTTCAAAGGTGCTCCATTATTCTTTAAGACAAGGGAAAAATGACCCTGAAGGAGACTCAGAGAGCATCAGGGCTGCTTCTAGGTTTCCAAAGAGCAGGCCCTTGACTGACTTGCCACAGGCCAGATGACCTTTGCCCACCCTGCCTGGCAGGAGTCAAGGCCTCATGAGACTTGCCTTGCTAGGTTTTGAACATTCTTGGAGCCCCTAACTCTTTTCTTTTCTGGTCTTCCATTTTGGAGTGGGAAAGTCTATCTTGTGTGTGTCCCATCACTGTGTTTTGGAAGCAAGTAACTCATTTGGTTTGACAGGCTCTCAGCTAGAGAGGAATTTTGCCTCAAGACAATTCATACCTGAGTGTCACCCACATCTGATTGAGGTGGTGCTTGAAGGAGATTTTAGGGTTGATGCCACGTGATGAGTTAAGGCTCTGGGAGCTTGTTGGAATATAAGGAATGTCTTTTGCATGGAGAAGAACATAGATTTGGGATTGGGGAGGGAGAGGAATGTTAGCAACTGAATGTTTGTGTCTATTCAAACTCATATTGAAACCCTAACCCCCAAAGCGATGGTATTGGGAGGTGCAGCTGTGGGGATTTGGGTTATGAGAGGGGAGCTGCCACAAATGATGTTGGTGCAATTTTAAAAGAGACCCCAGAAAGTTCTCCTGTCTTTCCATTATGTGAGGACAGATGACCTTTGCCCACCCTGCCTGGAATTGGTGGGGAATGAGGAAAATACAGCACAAGAGAAGACACAGAAACAAAGGATGGGACCGGGAGGACTGACTGAGCTGATGGCTACAGCCAGCACCAAAGCACAAAATCAGCTTTATTTTATAGTATCTGTACAGGGTTGTCCAGGGGGAGGTAGCTAAACAAAATACATAGTTTTGGTCTTACAGTACAATAAGAAAATGTAAATAACGTTAACAAAGACAAACCATTTTGTTAATGGTTTCTACTCAACTTTGTTAACATATTATAAGAAGCAAGAAGGGAAAGATCATGATGATCCCAGCATAGTTAACAAAACAAAGGAAGAACTATGTAACTTAGTGGTTACTACTTAAGTTTGTTAGCATATGAGAAGGAGAAAGAAGGGAGGGATCTCAAGGATCTCTGCATCGTTAACTAGACAAAGAAAGGGTTACCTGACTTCTGACAGATGGAACAGGAAGAAAGGAATAGGGCTGTTTTGGGAATGGAGGAGAAGCAGTTGGGGGTTCATTCTCTGAAGAATGTTCCCCAGGCTGTGAGGGAACAACTTGCTAAGCTGACTAGGGAACACGCATGGCTGGAGACCCAGCACTGAGGCCACAGCCCAGACTCTGCTCTCTTCCCACCTTGCTACTTTGCCTGACATCACTGAAGCCTTTCAACATGGGGCCTGGGAGAGCCAGACTGGTGCTTCCAACTCCAGAGTGAAGAAGTGACAAACTCTGCTTCAAAGGCTGTAAGCATGTAGGAGATAATGACCTTACAGCTGACATCTCGGAGCAGTGCAAAGACATCAAAGTCACGCCCACCCAGGAACTGGGTTTTCATCACATCTTTCATTTTCCTGTGTTTATTTATTTATTGACCTGGGACATTCCATGAATGACATCATTTGTACTGAAAGGATAATATCAGTTTGAAATTCATGCTGTCAGGATAAATAGAAAACCCTTCACTTTTTGATTATCCAGCAGGAAATTAATGACTACCCATAAAATGTCTAATACAAAGATCTGTTTATTTTAGAAGCTACAGGAACTATCTTTTATTTGCCTTCCCCAGCCGTGTCCTTGTTCTTCTGAGTATAAGATGACTGATGGGTTTGACATGGCCAGGAAATCCCCAGCCTGCCGGCCCACTCTCACAGCAGGGAGCCCTGGGGAACCAAAGCAGGGCATACACAGCAGAGACGTGCCTTGGGGACAGCCCAGCGGACGCTCTGCATTGCACTGGTGTCTCCCATTCTCCTTATATTTAGTGACCCACACTCTTCCACAGCCTGCTTTGAGAACCAAGGTAAGGGCTTTCTACCAGGGTGGGGACACTGTCCAGCATCTTCTTGCTCCCAATGACAGTGATCATACCCAAAGTACAAGCACACGTGGGAATGTGAACCAGTTAGTGCTGTGAATGGAGAAGAGCTCCCAGAGCTCCCAGAAGACTGAGTCTCCTCCAGCTATCAGTGTGCACAGTCCTGCTCATGCCATCTACCTCGGACCTTTCCTTCTTTCCTATTTCCATTTCTTTCTGGCTCCAGCAGAATTTTTTTTTTTTTTGAGTCACAGTCTTACTATGTCACCCTCAGTAGAGTGGCATGGGGTCACAGCTCACAGCAGCCTCAAACTCTTGGGCTTAAGCAATTCTCCTGCCTCAGTCTCCCAAGTAGCTGAGACTACAGGCACCCACCACAACACCTGGCTATTTTGTTGTTGGTATTGTTGTTGTCACTGTTGTTTAGCAGACCTGAGCCAGGTTCAAACCCACCAGCCTCAGTTCACATGGCCAGTGCCCTACCCACTGAGCTATGGGTGCTGACCATAGCAGAATTTTTTTAAATATCCGACTTTAACTAGAAAGTTGTTTTCAGTTGATTAAGTTCATTTTTAAAAATCAGAAATTTTATTTTACTCAATATATGTAAGGTACTATTATTTCAACATGTAAATTATTGAAATATTTTATATTCTTTTCTTTCTTTCTTTCTTTTTTTTTTTTTTTTCTTGAGACATCTCATGCTGTCACCCAGGGTAGAGTGCAGTGGCTCACAGCAACCTCAAACTCCAGGGCTCAAGCTATTTTCCTGCCTCTGTCTCCTGAGTAGCTGGGACTACAAGACACCCACTATGATACCTGGCTAGTTTTTCCAATTTTCATACAGATGGGGTCTCACTCTTGCTCAGGCTGGTCTTGAACTGAGATATTTTACATTCTAATGCTTCATGTTAAGTTTTCAAAATTCAGCGTGAATCATACACTTACAGTGTGTCTCAGCACTCACCAGCCACACCTCAGGTGCCTAATAGCTATATATGGGTAGTGGGTATTGCCAAAGGGCCCTGTGAGGATAGGGCAGCTATTAGAAGGTGGGTTCAGGAGCCATTAGTTCTAGATAATAGAAAGGGAAGAAACATCTCTCACTTTAAAAACTTTGAAATCATAACTATACAAGGCCAGCAGCAAATCTCAGACCAATCACTCCTGAAAGGAAATGCAAAAAAAAAAAATGCAAAATTTGCAAAATGTTGGCAAACTAAATTCAGTCAATAGACATAAACATGTGAAAGATGACATCAAAATTATATTCCAGGAATTCAAGGATGGTTTAACATTAGAAAATGTTTATACATATGTATTTTATGAAGAAATTTCTGATTAGCACACTAATTATTAATGGTTTCTCAGAATGATGCAGTTAGGGGTGATCTTTACTATTTTTATATTACTTGTACTTTTTAAATACTATAAGACTATTTTTATAACAGAAGAATAAAAGAGGAATCACAATATCCAAAGTTTAAAAATGAGAATGAAGAACTAACAGTAGGGACAGAGAAGATAAGAAAACAATTTTGAAAGAACATTGTGTTTAACTTCATGCAAACTTAAAAATGTATGTTACTCTAGAAATATACATATAATATTTATATTTTTACCTAAAAAGGTTCTCTTGACCTCAGAAGAATTAGAATATCTAAACAGACTAGTTACATGGAATAATTGAGAATGTTACTCAAAGATCTGAACCCTCCAAAGGTCCAGATAATGTCTATGAAATCTGATACAACTTTTAAATTCAAGTTACAAATAATTCAAGTATCATTTTAAATGTTCTTGGTCAATAAAAAGACAAAGCTTCATATTTATTTTTATTCAGCACATAAAATACCCTATCTGGAGAAAATACACATATAAAAAATAATAAACTACACTTCTTTATGATTACTGATAGAAATACTATTAGTGAAATAGTAGCAAACATGACCCAGGAACACATCAGAGAAACAATAACCTACCTTGAGGGGGGATCTGTCCTGGAAATGCAAGCACGGCCACAGTGGAAAATCGATTGTCTTCGCGCAATTCCCCAAACCTCTGACTTAAGTGGGGGGCCCTGCAGCCACAGGCTGAGATGGGGATCCCCAGGGAGGTGAAGCCTCCAGGGAAGCAGGAGCCAGGGGAGAGGCAGTGAGCAGGAGGTTCCCCATCAGTCTGCCTTGGCCCACCCACAGAGAGGCTGGAACTGGTGTTGCCTCCACTGTCTGTTTTACCTGGAGCTGGGGAACTGGCTTTCTGTGACCTTTACAGCCGTCACGACTTGGGTTTTCCCCACCTCCTGGGGGTCTCTGGACCCCATGTCCCCATGAGAGCAGGGCAGTTTTAGAAGGTGGGTTCAGGAGCCATTAGCAGTTCATACCCACAGCAGCTGGAGGATGGGGCACCCCCCAAAAGGCCAGGAGTGGGGCTTCCACAGTAGCACCTACTAAGTCAGAGGAGAAAGGGAAGAGCATCTTCATAGCAGTCAACAGGTGTTGGATAAAACTCGACATTTTAAATATCAGTTGAAAAGGAATAGATCATTGCTTTCCCCAAATGGTACAACTATTTGTAATTCTGAAAAGCCTCATGCTTCAAAGCCTCATTTTCTCCCTTAAGCTTTAAATTTTTCTGTTTGCATGTTTGTATAAAATGTGTGTATGTACAAGTACACTTTCACTTCCTCTTTGCTAAGTGCTAGACAATTTCAGGTTAACTGCTTAAACTTCCTTCAATAATCCCTCAAACTATCCCCCAAACAACCCTAAACTTAATAATAAGTACTTATTTCTCACAATTCTGTAAGTTGGTAATCTGGGAGCTCCACCTACTGTTCTCTCCGAAGCTCATGCCTTGACTGGGCTATGGAGCCCAGGGGTCCAGGAAGCTCACTTACACAGCCAGCACTGGCTCCTCCCTTCTCCATGTGGCCAGTACAGAAGGCTGGGCCCGGCTTCTTCACAACAAAGGGTTCTCAGAGTTCCTAAAAGGTAGGCCAGACACTTCAAGATGCCGTGAGGCCCAGGCTTCAGCCACCTTCTATGAGTCAAATTTGTTGCATGTGGTGTCTTCAGGATGTATCCTGACAGTGGAGAAGTGAGGAGGAACCAGGAGCGTGCGCAGAGATGAAGCACAGGAAGACTGGCTTTCTCACAGCTGGGTCTGCAGTCACTTGTACAGCCCAGACAGGACTCGGTCCCCTGAAAAAGGCCTTAATTCCTCTTAATCTCCTCTGGAAGGCCACACCTCCCAGCACTGCCATGCCAGGGCCCAGGCCTCATTTGTGGGGACAAGCCATATTCAAACCACAGCGACATCTCTGTGGTTTGTTGCAATCATTTTTGAACTCAGCCCTGGCTCGTTTCATTGCAGGCGAGCACACATCTCTTACCATCTACAGGGAAGGTGAAGAATGGACATCACTTAGAAAAGAAGACGTATCACTTAGAAGTCTCCCAGGGGTCAGCAAGAGTAAGGATGTCATGCCTCCTGCCCTGCTGAGGTAGGAAGGGGGAGAGGAGTGGCCTGTGGCTGGTCTCCATCCCCAAGCCTAAGGCCAGGTTGACAGAATGCAGATAACAGAAGGGCATGAGCTTGGCTCTCCTGTTGGCTCCAGGGAACAGCAAAGTACACATCCCCCAGCTCCAGCTGTAGCTGATGCTTCCTCAGGAAGCATCGAGACAGAGCTCGATGCAGCACATCCAGAGCTCCAGACAGACATGAAGACTCACTCCACTGCACACCTAAGACCCAGTGCTCCCTAGACGGCTGTACAGGCTGCTCAGGCTGCTCAGTGAATTCTGGTCTCTGGGCTCCACAGGGTGGTGAAACATGCAGCTTAGCCGATAGTACCCCCTGGGCTGACCAACCTCAGGCCCACCTGCTGAGCCTCAGTTCCTGATTGCACCATCTCCAAGCCAGCAGGTGTCCTGCCCTGAGTGAGGCAATGGCTGCCTCAGGCAATAGGAGGTGACCTTCTAGACCCAGGCTGGGTTTGCCCCCTGAAAGGTTGTGGTGGCTGAGAGTGGCTTGTGGCCAGACGGGACAGGCCATTCATACTGATTGTGTGACTGCTGAGACATCACAGACAACTTCCATTTTCACCAGCTCAGTGCACACCAAGACCTATCTTCTCCCCTCCCCAACCAGGGACTCCAGAAGCCAGTGAGCAAGTCAGTGTGATGCGGCAGTACGCTGCAGCCCCCGCCTCTGGTAAGACTCTGTGCTGGGACTTGTGGGGATGCAGGATGGATTCTGCTATGACCCAGACTCAAGAAGCTCACATGTAGAAGGCGGGGGGAAGGGGGAGCTGAGTCCTCACTTTTTGACAGAACCCTTCATGTTTTTGTTTCCTTATACAATGGTGATGATAACAGATCATGCAATAAGAGTGCTTCATGAGATTTTATGCAAATTAAATAATACATGGAAGGTCCTTACATCACTGCTGGGCATATGGTAAATTGTTAGCTGTTGTTGTATTAGCTATTGTTATTCCAAATAAATGCATATTCTTCCAAGGAAAGAATGAGGAGACCAAGGCCTTGGAAGTGAACACAGAGAGCTGAGGCTGCCAGAGGCCTGGAGCTTGCTAAGGAGCAGGTGGCGGACAGGCCTGGTTGTTCTGGATTAACATGGAAGGCAAGTCACTTCCTGGGACTGGAGTGGGCCACGTGGGCCTGGAACACGAACACTGCCTCTTGGGACCTGTAATGGCACTCAGCCTTGGGAGCCAGGGCCAGTCCTGTCCATAATGGGTGTCCATAAGGGAGATCCCCAAGCTGCCCACCCAGCACTTCCTTGAGCTCCGGGAGACCCCAGCATCTTTTTTTTATGTTTCATTTTTTGTTTCAGTGGTCTCAGGTCAGTTTCCTTCGCCAGCAAAAACAGGAAACAGGCCCAATATAAACTCTTAGGTGGTCATATTTTTAAATACTTGTCCTTTGTTCACATGGGCTAATGTGCAGCAGAAACCAAGGTGGTAACCTTGCAGGCTGTGTGCTGAGAGCAGACTTCCAGCAGAAGCTTCTCTTCTCCTGGGGCCCTTTCTTTATCTTGAGAATTGGAATTCATCTCTCTCCTCCCCCAGCCCTCACAGGCCTGGACTCAAGGACAAACATTCAGTTCTGCCAGCAGTAGGTACAAACCCCATGTGGGAATGAGGACCGAGACTAAGATTGTCTTTTCAACATGGCATCCCACAGACACCAGCCTCGGAAGTTGCATTTAGAAGATATAATTAACCACTAAAAAAATAAAATATGAAGGGCAGCACCTATGGCTCACTGAGTAGGGCACAGGCCCCATGTACCAAGGGTGGCGGGTTCAAGCCCAGTCCTGGCCAAACTGCAACAAAAAAATAGCCAGGTGTTGTGGTGGGCACCTGTAATCCCAGCTACTTGGGAGGCTAAGGCAAGAGAATCACCTAAGCCCAAGAGCTGGAGGTTGCTGTGAGCTGTGATGCCATGGCACTCTACGAGGGCAACAAAGTGAGACTCTGTCTCTAAACAAAATAAAATAAAATATGAAAATGAGGTCTAGTCACCCTTCCAGAGACTTTTCCACTCAAAGAAAGCTCAGGGTGTGCTTTTCTAAGCCTCTTTCTTCTGCAGTATGTATATTTTGAAGGAAATGTAGCTCATATGTTTTTTGTTCATGTTTCATGCAAAATGCTCTTATAGACTATTTACTGAAAGTCAAAAACAACTTCCATTTGTTTATGTTTTTTTTTTTTTTTAAATATTGATTTTCATTTATATTACATGATGAGTTTTACAACATAAGGATTATATATTTCAACATGGCATATACTATTTTAAACCACATAAAACAATATGATACAAAATAATACAACAGTTACAGTTACTTGAAAGTCA